>QJPP01005003.1:0-64648 GCA_003996215.1 Jaltomata sinuosa
ACGTATAACCACCACGGCCTGATGCCCCAGAAACTGTACCCCTCGAAGACTGGCCGCCGTAGACCTGATGGCTGCTCTGACCCTGCTCGAACTGGGTACTACCGAAAGTCTGAAGGGAAAGCTGAATCGGTCGTCTAGACTGACCCTGGTGCTGTTGTGGCTGATAACTCCTGCTCCACTGGCCAGAATCTCTACCACCATATCTGGAACCACTGTAGACACCCTAATGTCGAGGCCTCTTATCTCTGGACCCCTTATCATGTCGTTGTAAGTCCTCCACTGTACGGGCATAGTCTATGATAGCCTGAAATGACCGACCATCGACAATCAGTATCTCAGCTGGCTGCCTGATTTCTGGCCTCAAACCCCATACAAATCTGTGAATCCTATCTGCCTCGGTAGGAATGATCATAGCTCCAAACGGTGCTAGCTGATGAAAATGGGTCTCTATATTCCGAGACAGTCGTAGACCCCTGCACAAGGTGAGTAAACTGCTCCCTGCGACGCTCACGATCACTCTGAGGTAGGAACTTGGCCATAAAGGCCTCATAAAACTCAGACCAGGTCAAAGGAGGTGACGATGGTGGTCTACAAGCAACATGAGCCCTCCACCATAACTTCGCTTGGCCCTCTAACTGATAGGTAGTATAACCAACCCCGTGAGTCTCCAACAAACCCAAATGATGCAACATCTCCTCAAATGTAGTAATAAAGTCATGTGGATCCTGTCCAGAAGTACCAGTAAACCTCGGAGGTGCTAACCTCAAAAACCTGCCCAACGCTTTCTGCTCTGACTCTGTCATAGCTGGGCGAGGAGCAAGAGGCTATGCAACATATGGGACTGAAATGACCTCCGCACGGGGAGCCATAGTAGCAGGCCGCGCTCCTGAACTCTGTGCACCCAGGGCTTCCCCCTGAGCGGATGTCTGCGCTACCTCAGAAGCCCGCTCTCCAATCATACCCAAAAGCTATGATAGTAATCCCTGAATATCTGGAGACTGAGCTGCGATATGAGCTAGCACAGAAATGGGTGTTGGAGCTGGTACTCAAGCTGGTGGTAGATGGGCTGCCCCCTGATCCACAGGCTGCTCGGGTTCTATCTCAACTCTAGAAGCTCTAGCAGGTGCCGCTGCTCGAGGGCGTCCTCGACCCTTAACTAAAGTGGGAGGCTCATCTCCGCGTGATGCCGATGATCTCGTATGAACCATCTGCGAAAGGATGAAGTAGAACAAATGAGATTTCCAGAAACTTTAAGGGTTCTACGCACGACACAAAAGCAATGAAAGAGTCAAATTTCCTAAATGTCACTGTAGCCTCCCAAAGATTGAGTACGGACGTTTCCGCCCCGATCCGCAGGACTCTACTAGACATTGGCCCCTATACCGATACACCGGTGAACCTAAAGCTCTGATACCAAGTTGTCACGATCTGATTTCTCGGTCATGATGGCACCTACAACCCCCCAGTAGGCGAACCAATTCCCGTAGCCCAGGACAGTTACTAATGGGCTACTATCTAACAAATAAGCGAAAGAATAGTTTAATAAGCAAAAGTAAGAGAGTAAGATGAGGAGAATAGATAACAGGAGTATATATATACATATGCAGAAACTAAACCAAACCCCAAGACCTGGTATCATAGTATAGAGCCAAAACTACATACATGGAGTGCAAACGATCCAAAACAATATGTATATATGTCTCTGAATGGTAATAGAGTACATGAAGCAAAAGATAAACTAAAGCTAAGCTCCGATCGCCAAGAGTTCACCCTATGTCTGAAGTAGTCCCCAACAGATCTCCAAGCATGAATTACAGCGATCTAACGGCGATGGCCCACGCTAGAATCTGCACCCAAAGATGAAGGGGGTAAGGTGAGCACCAAATGTGAAGCATAAGGTACCCAGTAGGTATCATAGGCCGACTGGCCACATATAAGACAAAAGCATAGTAACATACAGAATAGAAGCAAGTAGTCACAGAGATCAACAAAAGGTACACAGGAACTAGCCTAGAGGGAAATCAACAGAACCACATGTGAGGCCAGTAAGCCGAATATATACACCATAGGCACAGGTGAAAGTAAGAAATAACGCACATGGGGTCCTTGCAATAACAGTGTATACATAATAAGTTTACAAAATAGACGGTATACCGGTAACCTCAAGTGTAAGAAGAGGGAAAGAGTAATGATAGGCATGCTCAGAGACATGAATCAAACTCAACTAATCATATCAATCTCAATCCATAAACTAACAGTTTAGCAGTAACCAATTTCATTCATAACCGTAACAGGGAATAATTCTGTAAGTAAATAGCAAGAGTCTACCTACAGTCCCCCGGCCGCCCATACAACCGGGGAACACAAACAAATGAAAACAAACACTCCAGCATCCCATACTACCGGAGCGTATAATCAACAAACAACAAACAAGGGTGGAGCCTCAAACAATGAATGATATGATGCATGAAGATCTCAAGTGAAATGGTAACTCTGTATATACCTTCTCTGGTGCCGATCCGGCCCAGCAGGTAGGTTCCACGGAAGAACACTGCCCGTATACCTCTACTCTGCCGTATACCCTTCCTCCAGCACACGCAGCCCGAAGCCCCAGGCCCCGATGGCAAGGTCCATGGAGGTCTCCGACCCCATACTAAGACTCAGTATCAAAACATGTCATCCGGAAGCAAGTCCGGTTTCAAGATAGAGAACCAGTCTCGAATATGCATGCCCAGACCCTGTCCAGGACTAAAGTAGTAGGAAAATATCTTAAAAAAAAACCTCCAAGGGTGCCTGGTCATAACCGGGTCTAAACAGTAGAAAGTCATCTCGGGTGCTTGGTCCGATCGAGGCTAAAATTATCTAAAATAGCAAAAAAACTCAACTAGCACCCCGGCCCTGCCGAGTCTAGCGTTAATCGTAAAACTGGTCATTTAAATCATAATTTTACTTTCTTTTACCCAAGAATATTCACAAGTTAAATCAAACCATTTCCAAATTATTTCCATAAAAAACGAGACCCCGGGGCCATGCAAGGTTTAGAAAATAGTGTCGGTAGGCCCGAAGCCCAAACCGTAGTAAAACATGGATAAAACCTCTTTATATGCATGGAAATGGTATGATCAAACACAATAGCTGCCCAGCAGCTCACAATCAACCTATTGACCCTGCACAGGCCCACAGCTACTCAGCAAGCATAACCAGCCTAGAAGGATAATTCTATGCCCGGGACTCGCGGACATTCCCAAATCCCACCTTCTATGTTCCAGAGTCAACAAGGCCTCACAGGACCACAAGGGTAAATAAAATATATCGGCAAATACTACAAGTAACGGAGGAACAAAAGTAGGCGGACATGAATAAAGCGGTCGAGGTCTGTGGTACCAACCTAATAAACCAACCCAAGGATGCCCATTAATACAATTTTATCCTATATATGTGGAGTCTAGGGAAAATAAATCGTAACCTACCTATCGTCCGATGATAAGCTGCTAGAACGATGATGTCCACACTCGAACCGCTCCGAGAAACTTCGAAATGAAATCAAACTCGAAATTAGGCTTGAATAACTTGACGTAGATAATTGATTTTCTTTCGACGATATAAAATATTTATCAAATTAACTTTCTCCACAGTTTCCTCTTCTCATACGTCTATATAGAGATGAAAATGTTCTTTAGCATAGTGGCCATAAGAATGGAGAAGTTAAATGCCTAATTTAACTATTTTCCCAAAAATGCTGAAGTTAGAGCATGCAAACATATATATACACGTACTAGTCACCTCATTAAATGTTAAGATGCATTAACTTTTTGCCACCACCATAAATTGTTGTCCCTCCCTTTTTACTTACACGTATAAGGGGAGCTGGCAATATAGAAAGAATACTCCTACCCCGTTATATATATTCGGGTATTGCATAGGTTCGTGGTAAAATATATATAACTTTTTAAATATATCATAACTAATAGAAAATTATTTCCAATAAAACTTACTATATTATAATAATAATTTTCAACATAACTAAATTTACTATCTCCGTTAAAATATTATAATGTATACAAACCTTATAAAATAACTACATACACAATTATATCATAATAAAAGTATTTTTCATAGACCTTAAAATACTTTAAAAAAAGTAATAAAAAAATATAACTTTAAAATAAAATATTTTCAAATATACGCGCGATGCTAATAAAATTCTTAAATTTAGGTTCGAAATTCACCATCGCACGATTTTGATACTCAAGAACTCTATTGGAACCCTCCCTTATGTTTTCTCACTGTTTTAGAACTGAAATGGTGTTTTAAAACGTGAAGTTGAGGCTTTAAATCGATTTTGACCCGACCCGGTTCGCGACCCAGTTTCTGCCAGACAATCCTCGGTAAAACAGTCATAACGTTTTACTCCGAGATCAGTTGGATGTGAGGTTTTATGCGTTGGAAATTAGACTCGTAGACCTTCAATTTGGTATTTCGGGGGACTTCTAACTCTTTATATATTGAGAGAAAGGCTCTGAGACATTTTACCCAAAGTTCAGAAAATTTATTAAAGAAACTACGATAACTTTTGCCGACTTGCTTGACTTCAAAACTTATCATACCACCAAACAAATGGACCCGGAACCAAAATACCGGTCCCAACAAGCCTTAAATAACTTGGGGCCGCTAGAAACAAGCTCTAACGGTACAAGGAAAACGTATACGTGGAAATGACCGGAAGAGTCATTACATAGAAAGAATCGATGAGGAACTTATTCTCTAAGTCATCCAAAGTTGTGATTGAGTTTAAAGGTTCTTCCTTGAACCATTTCTTTTATTCTCCCAAAAGTGAGAATGGAAAAAGTATGAGCCTCACGTAATTTGTGGAGACTCTCACGGGAATAAATGTGTCCCTGATCTCCAGAAAGTTTTGTAGATGAACCTGTGGATCATCATATGACAAGCCTGTAAATTGTCTTCTTGTGTGCAACAATTGTACCATGTTTTGTTTCAGCTCAAATCTGTCTCCTGTGGCTGGCTTTTGAATACAGGAGTTCACATTAGTTGTGAGTGGGATTGCCACTTTACGCACTGTCCTCCGTGCTAGTTGTTCATCATCTATTATTATAGGAATGGTCTCGCCTTGTTGAACTTATGGGATTGGATAGAGAAGTTTTGCTTCTCTCCTTAATTAGTGCAAGCATTTCTCAGGTTCCAGATATGGTTCAACCAATTCACTCTCCTTTGCCAACTTACTCAAGATTCAAACTTGTACCTGCAAATTTAATAGCAAAGACCAAGTTGTTAGCACTAATTAAATAAAATAGTAAAACTAAAAATTAGAAGGTTGCTAATTTTTAATTCCCCAACAACGGTACCAAAAACTTGTTGCTTCCAAGCGCACACGCAAGTGTATGTGGTCATGCACGTAATTATGTTGGATCATCTGCTAAATACCAAGTCCCTGTGGGATCGATATTTTGCTCGCAAGAGCCATTTTATTACTTGCATGACCATGTACACTTACATGTGTGCTTGAAAGCAACAAAGGTATCACCCATAAAGGATGTGATGAGGTTTGGGAAGAAGGGCAAGCTTAGCCTGAGGTTTATTATCCCTTTTAGGATCATTCAACGTATTTGAGAGGTGACTTATGAGTTGGCTTTGCCTCCAAGTCTTTAAGTTATGCACCCACTTCTCCATGTATTGATATTGAAGAAGTACCATTTCAATAATTTTCATGTGATTTGGTAGTACTCAGTGGATTTGAATCAGAATCTGACTTTTCAAGAGGAGTCTATAGCTATTTTGGATAGATAAACTAGAAAGTTGAGATCTAAGAAGATAGCATCAGTGAAGGTTTACGAAAAGCATCATCTGGTTGATGAGGATATGTGAGAGATAGAGTCAGACATGTTGAGTAGACATCCCCAGCTTTTTGATAGTTCAGGTATTTTCCTTACTCTTACTTTTGAGGATAAACGTGTATTTTAGTGATGGATAATGTAACAACCCTCATAGTAATTTTTGGCTTTTGATATGTTTTGACTGTTTTATCCATTCTGATAGTTGCATTATGGTATTTGTGATCTATGAGAGTGGGTGACACAGTTCCTGATATGTTTAGTTGGGTTCTATGAGAGTTTTTCATTTTGGAAGGTTTTGAAGTTGATATGGTTAACTTCAGCATTCAGAGATTAGATGTCATATGAGAATTTTGTCAGTTCTGTTAGCTCTGAAATGCCATTTTTGGGTTAGTAGTACTGTTGGTTTGGATTTCAAGGTATTCAGATGTGTTTTTAGTAGTTGGTTGAAAAGTTGGAAGTTAAGGCATAAAGTTGACTTTGGTCAACATTGGTTGATAGTCACCTCCATTGGCAAATCTGATGATTCTGTTGAGTCCATAATATTGATTTCAGTCTAGTAACATAGGTGATTTGTGTTAATGGGGTTCCGAGTGTGTTCTGAGGGTCAATTCTGAATTCAGAAAGGTTTTTCGCTTCAGTTGTGTTGTTGGTGCCTGATGCATCGTTCCTGCTAAAGTTTTTCATTGTTGTGGAGCTTCACCTGCGAGCGATGTTCCGCTTCTGTGGAGTTGAACCAGGTGAGGGATGGTCCACTCCTACGTAAGTTTTCTGCTGCTGCAAAGTCGCACAAGTGAGCATTCGTTGCTCCTATGCCCCTGTTGACTCGAAGATTGACCGTAGTGGAGAAGTTCACCTGCCTTGGTGACTTCCACCGTTGCAGAAGATTTACCGCTCCGGTGAGACTGCCCCTTCAATTGGATTATCATAGGTGCAGAAGCGCTGTAACTTAAACAATGGGTCTTCCCCTTTCATTCTATTTTCTTTATAACTCATTTTTGGAGCTTGGAGACTCGATTTTGGTGGAATTCAATGGGAATTTTTGAGGTTTCTTCATTGGGTAAGTTTTTTATACTGCTTTCACACATTTTCCAATGAGCATTTCATAATTTTGCCTCCAAATTTTAGTTTTTTAACTTGAAATTTTGGGGTTTTCCCCGTAAAGTTAAAGAATAATTTTTTGATGATTTTAAGGTTGATTTTGACTCTATTTTCGATGAAATTTCATATATGAACTCCCTAAGCTTTGGATAAATTAATTTTCCACTAAAATTTCAGTTTTGCACTTGTGGGCTCGTGGTTGACTTTTTAGATCCAAAATTCAAGTCTGGCAATATGGGTGTTTATAGTTTCGCGTACGTATGTAGAATCCGTATTTGGCTAGATTGGGCTCGTTCGGAGGTGATTTAGAAGGAAAAGGGCTTTGGTTTGACTTTGTGGGTCTTATTTTAAGGCAATTTGAGACTCTTTGACTCTCTTTTGAAGTGTTATATTTTAGTTGCTTATATAGGGAGTAATGGGGATATGGGAGTCCCATATAGATGCGATGACAAGCATCTATGCGGGTACCGGTATTTTGTAAAGGGTTAAAATGAATAATTGACTATAGACACATAATTTTTGACCCTCCTCGAGTTTCAACTCATTTTAGCTTTAAGTATTTGTTTTAAGTTTAACTTTTATTTTTAGCTTTGTTTTATGTTTTAATAGATTTTATTTGATCAATTTGAAAATCACAAAAATAGTTGTATTTTTTAGATAATACTTTTGTTTTCGATTTGCGAGAAAAAAGAAAATTACAAAAAAATATGTTCTTTGAATTTCTTTTATTTAATATTTGAATAGTATTTTATTGTTGTTATTTCTGGAAAAAATCACAAAAATATTGAACCCAATAATATGTTTTCACATGATAATTTCATCCCAATCTCTATGGAAAGCATATTCCATTGGAGGAGAAAATATTTCACTCTTTCTCCCCAAGTTTGTTTTGATCTTATCCAAAATCCATAATGACATTTTAGAAAGATTAGAACCAAAAATAGACCACACTCTACCCTATATCCTACACTATATATAGAACCATAAGGGAGGATCCAATCATAGGAGAATCAACCACAAGCAAAGAAAAGGAGATAGAAATAGGATAGACACCATTTACCTTGGCCGTTATCAGAAAACACCCACTAGACTCCATTTTCTTTGCTTATCACCATCCAATATGTCACTTCAATTAGAAAAACCTTCTTCTTCGATCCTCAATGAAAAATAGGTGTGACATCTCTGGCGACTCCACTGGAGACTTTTAAGAATTCGAGCTTTGATTATATTGACTTCTACTTGACTTTAATTATTTTCTTGGATGTTATGTTTATGTTGATCTAATATGCTACTTGTAGCTCATTTATCACTTTGATATTATTGAATTGCTATAAATTATTTTCTCTCGCACACTCCTTCTGAGTCTTCTATAATACCATCACAAAAATTGCGATTGTGCACCCCATTCTATCAAGATAAAGCCATGTGGACCCCAGTTCTTGATGCAACATTTATAGTGACACACCTTATGTGATATCCTTAATCGTCCATTAGAGCTTTCAATCAACGTCAGAATTTCTCTCAACATACTTGTCTAGGGATCATACAATTTTCATAGTTGCCAGATCATTCTGACACGTTTAAATGGTTCAACATATGTTAATTTCTTTAATTTCAAACTAAGAATTTTTGTGTGAACGCAGGAACGACAAAATCTTCAAGAACAATTGGAGATGTTAAACAATAATCCTATTCATTGGCATAAGTCGACTGGCTATATCCTTACTTCTTATTTTTGGTATTTACCCCATTAACCACTGTTTTGTTCTCTATGTTGATTCTGGCAGGCATATGATTTTATGTTGGACCGTCACCTCTTTCAACGTGACATGTGATATTATGTTGGATCATCACCTCCTACAATGTGACATGATATTATGTTTGACCATCACCTCCTTCACCGGGACATATTATAATATGTTGGACCATCACATCCTTTAACGTGACATATTATATTATGGATCTTCACTTCCTTCAACGTGACATATGATATTATGTTAGACCGTCACCACCTTTAATGTGACATATTATATTATGTTGGACCGTCACCTCTTTCAATGTCACATATTATATTATGGATCGTCACTTCCTTCAATGTGACTTATTATATTATATTAGACCATCACCTCCTTCAACGTGATATATTATATTATGTTGGACTCTCACCTTCTTTAATGTGACATATTATATTATATTGGACCATCACCTCCTTCAACATGACATACTATATTACGTTGGACTATCACCTTCTTCAACGTGATATATTATATTATGTTAGAAAGTCACTTCTTTTAACGTAACATATTATATTATATTAAACTATCACCTCCTTTAACGTGGCATATTTGTTATGTCTGGATCATTTATTGGCATTAAAGTGACTTTATTTATTCATTAGCGTCAAGGTGACACAACTTATTTGTCGGTGTCAAGGTGACTCCAAATATTTATCGCTATTAAAGTGACACCACTTAATTATCGACTCCAAGGTGACACCAATTATTTATTGGCATCAAGGTGACTCTATTTATTTATCACCATCAAAGTGACACCATTTATTTATCGACATCAAAGTGACTCCTTTTATTCATCGGCGTCAAGGTGACACCACTTATTTATTGGTGTCAAGGTGACTCCAAATATTTGTCGGTATCAAAGTGATACCACTTATTTATCGGTATCAAGATGACACCAATTATTTATTGGCGTCAAGGAGACTCTATTTATTTATCAGCATTAAAGTGACACCATTTATTTATTGACGTCAATGTGACTCTATTTATTTATCAGTGTCAAAGTGACTCCATTTTATTTATTAGTGTCAAGGTGACACTAATTATTTATCAACGTCAAAGTGATACCACTTATTTACCAGCGTCAAGGTGACTTCACTTATTGATTGGTGTCAGGGTAACACCACTTATTTATCGATGTCAAGGGGACTCCAAATATTTATTAGCATCATGGTGACTCCAAATATTTATCAGCATCAAGGTGACTCTACTTCTTTATCAGCATCAAGGCATCAAAGTGACTCCGCATATTGACATGGGCGTCAATATGACTCCATGAATCTACAAAAATTATCAAAGTGATGACCACATATTTACACAAGCAGGACGACTCCTTTTGAAAGTTACAAGGGATGTTATCAATCAAAGCACCATAAAGATGGTACCACCATAATTACATTTTATATAACATTTTCTACAGATTATTTTATCTCAGATTTTGCAACATACACAAGCCACAAGTGTGGACGACCTCAAAATGGATGCATCACAATGTGAAACTTTTAGGAATATCAAACTCTTTGGACATGAGTTGGGGATTGGCTTCCACCACAATCAAACCACACCCCTATGAGAAGGCATGTGGGTTATCCTTTTATTTTAGCAATTTTAAGTTTTCATTTTCTTTCAAGGTAACCTTCGACTCATATTGGAAGAAATATCCCTCTTTTCAAATTTGGGTGACAATGCACCTAGAGCTTTGGAAACTATGTCTGAGTATGTTCTTACCTATGGATTTGAAGAGCTCCACATTCATGGTTGAGAGGTTGCAAGCCTCTTTTTCATAACTCAATTCATTTGTCACTCATCCTGATCTAAAGGTTGTCTTAGCTTAAAAACTACCTTTTCAACCAATTGAGTTGAACTACAAGCAGCATGATTCCCCAAGTCTTGGGTATGTAGGTGGGCTATATGTTAAAACCTCGGGTGTACTCCAAACTCCCCCCAATCCTCTTACTCCTCAGCTTTCCAGTCTCTTCTTAATTTGAAATCCAAATAGCTTTTGAATTTTTGAAAATTGTGCGTAAAAAATCAAGCATCTTGAACTACAAGTGGCCTAAATTCTCATGTAACCTGAGATATGTAGGAAACTCAATACCGGGGTCTAGCCATAATTCCTTGAAAATCGTGCAAAAACCAACCGCTCTCGAGAGATGAATTTATGGTCTGACAAAATTGGGATCATCAACTCTCTTTGTCCAGGGTTCTTTGCATCCATCCTACCCCAAGAGAAGGGCAGTTGTTGACACTCAATTTTTACCTTCCACATTTTACATTAATTTTTTAGCATCTTTAATTTTAAAATAATTATTCTTCTAAAGCTAAATGTCCTCAAAATTAATTTTTCATGCTAAATTTGTCATTTTAAGTAAGAATATGCAATTTTGTATTTAGTTATACAGAATTATATAAATTTTACTTAAGAAAATACTTTTAAAAATTATTTTCGAGTGAAATCATGTTTAAATTGAGAAAAGCTTTGTTTTCCTCAAATTTGATTAATAATTGAAGATTAATTGAATAATTAGTCCCGTAATTTTAAATAAAATAATAATGTTTTAAATGAAATGATTATTTTACTTTGTTTAAATTAAAGAAGCTCAAATAATTAATTTAAATGAATTCGTCTATTTCAATTTTAGCCTAAATTCTGTAATCGTTCCAATTTGGCTATCCCATAAACCAAATCTAGCCACATTTGCAAAAGCAAAGTGGCCAGCTCCGAAACTTTTTTACACTCGCTAATTCAGCCAACTTGGCCCAACTTTTAGCCAAAAATTTCACCATAACCCGGCCAACTTTCCCCCTCCAGCTATATTTCCATCAGTATATATCCATATGCATACACAATACACTCACGTACATATACACCATCACTCAAACCATCTGCTCCCTTTTAATTCCAAAAGACCACACCTTTTCTCCCTCACGCGCTGTCACGACTCAACTATCGGGTCGTGCGGGCACCTTCTCTAAGTCACCTAGATAGGAGAACTCCTATCACCCGATTTAAAACAGGTAATGTGGAAGTAAATAAGAAACATAAAAATAGTCTTTAATATTTAAAAACTTGAGTACAATGAAACTCTTTACAAAATACAACAGAAAACCCTCCCTAGGAACTAGTCTAAACAGGTACAAGAGTTTCTAAGAATAGTACAAAAACCAAGAAGACAGCTCCCACAAGAGAAAGAGAGGAGTAAAAGTTGTTGGAGATCACTATCGTCTTTACCTAGAAAACATCACTGATCCTGCAACCAGACTATACCAAAAAGGCATAGCAAAAGTAGTATCAGTACAAATAACACGTACAGGTAGGCATCATCGGTCAACCCAAATTCGGCACATAACATCATGTAAATATCCAAAAGAAGCGTGCATCATAAAAGTTATACAATCAGGGTCCTTTATCAACAATTCCTATTACCCAGATATGCTGCCCTTGAAATTCCATTCACCCTTCCCAAGCTTTCTCACCCTATTTTTCTGCTAACTCTAACATTAGAGAACATTTATTCCATTAACATGGTCCTACACTGACCCCTTACAATCCTTAGATCCTCCCAGTCTTATCACAAACAGGGAAACCTTACTCATTACCAAGACAAACCTCATTATATAACTACATGTGTGCTCTGCGTATTCGACCCCTAAGGTTCCTTACCCTTGACATCCCGCTGAATCAGGCACTCGCCGAATGCTAGCCTTGATTTACTAACCCAATCATACCTGACTCCCTGAGAACCTTAGACCCTCCAAGCTTACCCGTCTTGAACCCATCAAGAAACACATCTCACAACCTCTGGTTGTGTGACCAACTAGCCCATACATCACCGCTAGCTGGCCTGTCACTCTTGCCAAAAATAGGAATTGTGAATGTATAATGGTAACAGAATATAACCAGACAACATAAATCAGTCAAGTCAATATGACTACCAGTAAGACTCCCAGTCAACTACCAAACTCAACAACCATATAAGCCATGCCAAACTATGCAAGTAACCAGACTACATATAGTTATGTCACAGCTTGCAAATAACTCGGACCACATATAGTTATGTCAGAGCTTGTAAGTAACCCGGATCACCCAAGGATCCCTAGGATATCGTCTATGGAATTTAACATGCAACCCCAATTAACAGGAGAAACCACCTTATCTGTTAAACACACCAGCCCGGGCACTCAAGGACCAATATGTATATCACGTAACAATAAATCTCGGCCCTCTCCGGGACAATGCAATGAACTTCAATAACAGATAATCCTGGTTCACTCAAGGAACCAACATGTAGTGAAGATCAACAACAGATAAGCATGGTTCACTCAAGGAACCAACATGTAAGAAACATCAATAACAGATAAGCCCTATTTACTCAAGAAACAAACATGTAAGAAACATCAACAACAGATAAGCCCGGTTCACTCAAGGAACCAACAGGAAAAGAAACATCAACAACAGATAAGCCCAGTTCACTCAAGGAACCAACATGTAAAAAACATCAATAACAGATAAGCCTAGTTCACTCAAGGAACCAACATGTAAAGAACATCAACAATAGATAAGCTCGGTTCACTCAAGGAACCAAGATGTAAAGAACATCAATAACAGATAAGTCCAGTTCACTCAAGGAACCAACATATGAAGAACATCAATAACAATAAGCCTGATTCACTCAAGGAACCAACATGTCAAGAATATCAATAACAGATAAGCCTGGTTCACTCAAGGAACCAACATGTAAAGAACATCAATAAATAACAAGTAACCCCGTACAAGGCGTGGTACCCGAGCCAACCATGAAAAAACCTTAACCAGGCGTCGTACTTGAGCCATCCAAGGAATAATATTATACCAGGCGTGGTACTCGAGCCAACTATAATGAACTTGTACCATGCGTGGTACCCGAGCCAACCAATGAATAACCTATACTAGGTGTGGTACCCTAGCCAACTGATAATCTGTACCAGGCGTGGTACTCGAGCTAACCAAAAAATCACCAACATAATATCAATCACAACCACAATAAAAATATACCACACTTGTAAAACCAACAAACATTTAAAATAGTTCATTACATGTAATTGACACTTAAGACATCTCCAACACTTATTCTTTATTCCTAGAATACACATGGTACAAGTAATACTAAAGAACAATTTAATGCACACATCACGAATTTGGATTCAACAACCATCCCCTACACAAAATTATGATCCATTATCCCAGTTTAGATGGACTTTCCTCATACAGATTCTCAGCTTATTCAATTAAGCGCATTAATACATAAATCTCAAATACTAGACCTATTTAGGAGTATACATTCATCCACTGGAAAATCCCTTCCTTAATACCACGGGCTCAGTACCTTCCCTATTCATCCTATTTTTCTCATTTATACAAATCTCGGGAATCCGCTATGACCTAGCAATCCCTTTACACTTAATCATTACTTGTCCAATATACCCGCCCATAATCCTATTACCCTAGGATTAAGAATCATAACTTTAAGTCAATCAATCAAATACTAGGTCACATTACTCATAACAGTAAATTTCCACCCCAACCAGCAAGATTAAATACGTTTATCCATCCAATCTCCGCGCTCGAAGGCCTAAGCATGAAATCTCCCGTCAATCTATAATATATTATGCATTGAAAACCAGGTCTAAATTACTCAATTAAACCTAGCCTACCTGAACACCAAGCAGTTACTGCAAAAGTCTGAATACGAACTTTTGGCTCCGTAGAGGCAAATACTGAGGAGAATTGGGCATGGAATCCATGGGTTGTACCCCATTCGAGTGGAAATATCTCCTCTTCTTTGCTTCTAGAGGCACCCTAGGAGGGTTTTTGGAGCAACCCTCTCTCTTTTTGCAACTGAAGAGGAGAAATCAGAAATATAAAACTCATTTTTTGGTTTCTAGTCCTGTCACTCTGCTATAGCAACCTGTTGGCCACTATGGTGCTATAGCAGGAAAATTCCTTCTATAGCAAGATGACGTCAGCTCGAGCAAAATTTCAAATTCCAAATTTTTTTGTCGTGTCACCTTAAATTAATTCGAGAGCATATTTCAATAGTCCCCATGACCTGCATCGAGGTGTCTTGTAATAACGATGGAATATGTCATTACAACAGATACAATTTACCTATCGTTTATCTCTGAATGATCACTATCATGGAAGAAAGGAATGAGCTAGATTCTTGAACCTTAACGCCCGTATCATGACAATGCGTTCACAAAATTATGCGACCCACCAAAAATTTAGTTCCCTTGATGTAATAAAATTCAAGCCAAAATTTAATACTACTCTACCCCATCAAGGAATCTTTCTTTCTTCGAGTCGCATGAAACTACATAGAGCAACCTTTTCCCCGAGTGCCCAAGTTATCCAGGGCCTTGTCAATATACCAAAAATGAAATTTTTTTTGAACATAATGGACAAAATAAATTTCCTATGATACGAGAACTAGATCTCGCTATGGCAACCCTTTCCCGCTATAGCAGCCTCCCTGTAGCAGGAAAATTCCCACTATAATGGCACTACAGTAGTGGCCTACCTACTGCTATAGCATCATAGTCAAGGCAGTAACTCCGAGCAGTCCCAATTTTGACTAAATTTACAACACAAAACTCAGATTTTGATATCCCAGACTAACCCTTTTACGTTAAACACTATATCTAAAGTTCAACTAACATGAACTCCATTCTGAAAGTTTCTATGGGATACTATGTCCTTCACATATCATGATATCACCTTAATTCCATCAAACACAACACCCCAAGACACCAAGTATCTCTAAACCACAAAAGATAGAATTTTCATTGCAACCCATCTTAGCCTGAGATTTTTGTTAACTCTCAATCTAGGGAGAACTCTACCCGAGCACTTACACCCTACCCAATGCTATAACGATCACATCATCACTACTCAAAGAGAAGTAACCACAAGGTATTATCATGACCAACAAAAGGGATATGAATGTCCATGAATACATTTAACAACCCCACTCCCTTAACCGACCCTACCACTAAGGATCATCTATCATAAATAAGCCAATAATCATTCTCATAAATGAGCCTATGAGCAATGTCAAATAATAATCAACCGCTTACAGGTCATTCTGCCAAGTACTACATGGGTGATTATTCCAACCAGTAAACAACCATAATTCACAAATACCCAGAAACTTGGTCCCACCATAATCTCACAGTTTCCTCATTAACTACATATTAGCATCACAATGCAAGTAGTCACTCAATCAACAGTAAAAACCATTGAGTTAAATAAAGTCTGAAATTTAAATATGTAGGTTACCTCAAACAGGAAACATCACCCATATCAAACAAATAACCATTATGCCAAGGGCTACCATATCCACCCTTTTTTTTTCTTTCTTTTACGCACATGGATGCTAGTTTAACAAGGTTAATATCTAATGCATGTTAAACTTGTCTATAAGCGACTTGCATGATCCACGTAGCAGCTCACAGCTCAAACTGATGATCAAAACAAACTAAGAATGAAAATAAAAATAGGGGAAAACAGGACAGGGATTTTGTCTCGCCCATCCCGCTATAGCGGCTTACACACCGCTATGGCAACCCCCAACAACAGCAACAGCCCAGAAATTTACCATTTCTGAAAACTTCCCCCATTCCCCTTCCATGTTTTCAATAGTAACACACGAAATTACATTATGGCCTTTAACATAATCCCAAGACCCCAAAAATGCATAAACAAGAACTTAGCATCACATTATTTAGAAAACGCAGTTATGAATCACACCAAGAAACCATTTATAACAATAATTTCCCGCAATTATACAACAATAGCCCTTTTTCCCCATGGTTCCCAACCAAATCTTGACTGTTCTAAAACTGGAGTTTCCCCACAGTCATAAATCATTATGTCCCCTTACCATTTTTACCAACGGTAAGTCTATGCCCAAAATTTAGCACAAAATTTTCAGTTAAACCATAGCAATTAATCACTAACCAATCACACATAACCAAGTTATGACCTTTCTCTGACCACAAATTTTAGTAATTCAAGCAATTACACACCACATTTGCAATCATTCAAACAACACAATGCACCTAATCATAATTCTTGAGTTCTACCACTAACAAGTCATTTTTTCATTAACCTTTATTTTCCTCATGGACGACCCTCAGCCGGTCATCCATGCATTTACATTGCCCCTCTGTCCAAATACCAATTAGAACTTTCCCGATTCAAACTTTCCTTACTTGTGTCATTTTAGCCGGGTCAACGGTATTAATTTACCTCGTTAAGATACCAATTGGAATCAAGATATACTAATTGGAATCAAGAGATACCAATTGGACTCAACCAATACAAGCAAGCAACAGACCGCATAAAAGGAATGAAAGAAGTGGAACAATTTCCTAAAATACTTCATAGCTTTGCAAAGATTAGATGTGGACGTCAACACACCAATCCACTTGATTCTATTTGATATTTGCTCTTGTACTAGGAGACCACTAACCTAGTCTCTAATACCAAATTGTCACGACCCAACTACCGAGTCGTGTGAACACCTACTCTAAGTCACCTAGATAGGAGAACCCTTACCACCCAATTTAAAACAGGTAATGCAGAAGTAAATAGGAAACATGAAAATAGTCTTTAATATTTAAATACAATTACAAACTTGAGTACAATAAAACCCTTTACAAAATACAACAGAAATCCCTCCCTTGGAATTAGTCTAAACAGGTATAATAGCTTGTAAGAAAGGTAAAAAACCAACAAGACAAAGCTCCCACCAGAGGAAGAGACGAGTAGAAGTTGCTGGAGATCACCACCATCTTTACCTAGGAAATATCATTGATCCTGCAACCAGACTATACCAAAAAGTCATAGCAAGAGTAGTATCAGTATAAATAATATGTACTGGTAGGTATCATTAGTCAACCCAAATCTACCACATAACATCATGCAAATATCCAAAAGAAGTATGCATTATAATAGTTTTATAGTTAGGGTCCTTTATCAACAATTCCTATTACCCAGATATGTTGCCCGTGAAATTCCATTCACCCTTCCCAAGCTTTCTCACCCTATTTTGCTGCCAACTCTTACATTAGAAAACACCCACTTTATTAACCTGGTCTTACGTTGACCCCTTACAATCCTTAGATCCTCCCAGTCTTATCACAAACAGGGAAACGTTCCTCATTACCAAGCCAGACCTTATTATATGACTACCTGTAAGCTCTACATATTCGACCCCCAAGGTTCCTTACACTTGACATCCCGCTGAATCAGGCACTCATCGAATGCTAGTGTTGATTTACTAACCCAATCATACCTAACTCCCTGAAAACCTTAGACCCTCCAAGCTTACCCATCTTGAACCCATCAAGAAACACATCTCACAACCTCTGGTTGTGTGACCAACTAGCCGAGACATCACCACTAGCCGGCATGTCACTCTTGCCAAAAATAGGAATTGTGAATGTACAATGGTAATAGAGTATAACCAGACAATATGAATTAGTCCAGTCAATATGACTACCAATAAGACTCCCAGTCAACTACCAGACTCAACAGCCATATAAGTTATGCCCAACTATGCAAGTAACCAAACCACATATAGTTATGTCACAGCTTGTAAGTAACCCGGACCACATATAGTTATGTCACAGCTTGTAAGTAACCCGAACCACATATAGTTATGTCATAGCTTGCAAGTAACCCGGACCACCCAATGAGCCCTAGGACATTATGTATGGCATTTAACATGCAACCCCAGTTTACAGGAGAAACCACCTTATCTCTTAAACATACCAGCCCGACCACTCAAGGACCAATATGTACGTCAAGTAACAATAAATCCCAGCCCTCTTAGGGAACCAACATACAGTGAATATCAATAATAGATAAGTCTGGTTCACTCAAGGAACTAATATGTAAGAAACATCAATAGAAGATAATTCTGGTTCACTCAAGGAACCATCATGTAAGAAATGTCAATAACAGATAAGCCCGGTTCACTCAAGGAACTAATATGTAAAGAAACATCAACAACAGATAAGCTCAGTTCACTCAATGAACCAATATTTAAAGAACATAAATAACATATAAGCTCGATTCACTCAAGGAACTAACATGTAAAGAACATCAATAACAGATAAGCCTGGTTCACTCAAGGAATCAACATGTAAAGAACATCAATAATAGATAAGTCTGGTTCACTCAAGGAACTAACATATAAAGAACATCAATAAATAACAAGTAACCACATACCAAGCGTAGTACCCGAGCCAACCATAAAAGAGCTTATACCAGGCATGGTACCCAAGCCAACCAAGGAATAATATTATACTATGCATGGTACCCGAGTAAACCATAATGAATCTGTACCAGGCGTGGTACCAAGCCAACTAATGAATAACTTGTACCAAGTGTGGTACCCAATTTAACCGATAATTTGTACCAGGTATGGTATCCAAGTCAACTGAAGAATCAAAGACATCATAGAAATCACAACCACAATGAAAATATACCACACTTGTAAAACCAACAAGCATTTAAAATAGTTCATTACATGTAATTGACACTTAAGACATCTCCAACACTTATTCTTTTTTCCTGGAATACACATGGTGCAAGTAATACTAAAGAACAGTTTAATGCACACATCAGAAATTTGGATTCAACAACCATCCCCTACACAAAACTATGGTCCATTATCCCAGCTTAGATGGCCTTTCTTCAGACAGATTCCCGACTCATTCAGTTAATTACATTAATACATAAATCTCAAATACTAGACTTATTTAGGAGTATACATTCATCCCAGGAAATCCCTTCCCTAAGACCACGAGCTCAGTACCTTCTATGTTCATCCCATTTTCCTCATTTATACAAATCGTGGAAATCTTCTATGACCTAGAAATCCCTTTACACTTAATCAGTACTGATCCCATGAACCCGCCCATAATCTGATTACCCTAGGATTAAGAATCATAACTTAAGTCAATCAATCAAATACCAAGTCACATTACTCATAACAGTAAATTTTCACCCCAACCAATAAGATTAAATATTTTTATCCATCCAGACTCTGCGCTCGGAGGCTTAAGCATGAAATTTCCCATCAATCTACAACATATTATGCATTCAAAAACAGGTCTAAACTACATAGTTAAATCAAGCCTACCTGGACTCCAAGTAGTTATTACAGAAGTCTGAACATGACCTTTTGACTCCATGGAGGCAAATTCTGATAAGAACTGGGCATGGAATTCATGGGTTTTACTGCATTCAAGTGAAAATCCCTCCTCTCCATTGGTTCCAAGACAAGAGGCCCTCTAGGAGGTATTTTGGAGCAACCCTCGTTCTTTTTGAAACTGAAGAGGAGAAATCAGAAATATAAAACCCATTTTTCTGGTTTCTAGACCTGTCACTCCGCTATAGAGACCTGCCGGCCACTATGGCGATGGTGCTAAAGCAGGAAAATTCTCGCTATAGCAGGATGATGTCAGCCTAAGCA
This sequence comes from Jaltomata sinuosa, assembly GCA_003996215.1. Lineage (NCBI taxonomy): Eukaryota > Viridiplantae > Streptophyta > Magnoliopsida > Solanales > Solanaceae > Jaltomata > Jaltomata sinuosa. The sequence goes on from QJPP01005003.1 coordinate 20,269, forward strand.
AATTTTCAAATTCTAAAATTTTTCATCTTGTCACCCTAAATTAATTTGAGAGAATATTTTAATAGTCCATGTGACCTGCAATGAGGTATCTTATAATAACAACGGAATAGGTTATTACACACGCATGCACACATAACATACTCATCTCTTTCTGTCTTTTTTCTCCTTCGAAGAATGTCAAACCTAGAAGCTCAATTCTGTCCCAAAATTAATCCAAATGACAAATCAAATCACCATATTTTAAAAACCCACGTGTTTCTTCTAAAATATTTTAGAAGAAGAATACCTCTACAAATTCCCAACGGGATTACCCCTAGAAATCTGGCATTATTCACTTGAAATCATCTGATTTGCATCATTTTCGTATGATACGTGGTTAATTTTTGCATGGCCATGATAAATTTATGATTAAAATTCAGAAAATCTCTCAGATTTCCCCCTCATTTGGCCTTCTCCCACATTGCCTATTTTCCCCAAATCTCCCAAATTCCTCACCTATATAAATCCCACTATTTCTTTGTTATGGGTAAGGGTTTTCAATGGCTAAAAATCTGTACAATTTTTAATAGCTTGATTTTTGGCTAAGAACTCGGGACATTTTTGATTGGCTTTTTGTATCTTTGAGTTTCTTTGGAGAATCACTCTTTAGCTTAAAGGAAGCCAAAAGTTTTCAGAGTGAAAAGAACAAACTCTGGTGAATCCAAGTCAAGTTGGTGGAATCATCTTCAGAGCTCATCGTCCAAGTTCGCTGCTCGACAAAGGTAATTCTTTTCTCTCCTCATCTATTCATTTTGTTCAATTCAGTTCTGTTCATGTCAAAATTTTCATAATGGATTGGTTAAACTAGATTATGTGTGTGATAGAATGGTAGAGCTCTTTTATGTATCTAATGCTTGTATGTTAGAACTCGCTCATTTGAATGATAAAAAGTTCAGTTAGGATCATTGATAAAGATTGTTTGATTAATTTAAGGAGGTTATCTAACTGATACCATGAGAGTAATCTCGACAATGTTCGTGGATATGAAATAATCATCTTAGATTGTCTTAAATAATGTTGAAAAAATGCCCTTGTTATTTTTCTTAGCCTATTCTCCTGTTAGCATTTTGTTTTTGTTTATATTCAAGTAGGATTTACACTCTTGGTAGTTTGGGTGAAGTTTCATTTGAATATTTGTTTCCTATTTCTTTACAAGCTTAATGTGTATGCTAGTAGGATTTTTTTTGGTTTCCTTTGGAATAGGTGTTGGGCTGATCATATGGCTTTAGATTAACCATGGTAGTAGACTATTAAAAATGAATAACTTTAGAAGAAATTAATTCATGGGTGAAAAGATGAATGTCCCAGCATAACTCTCAGTCTTGTAACTTGTTGATTTGTTTGATTTTAGTCCAAAGTTAGAAGGTATATGGTGATTACCAATGAGTTTTAATCCGACCTGAATAATAGAAACTCAAATTTATTTTTGACCTCATAAGCTTAATGAGGATCTCAACTAATGACTTTTAGTGATATTAGAATAATTGGTCATTAGTTTCAAATCTTGATCGATGTTTGTTCGTGAACTACATTTTAGCTCTCATATTCTCTGGAAAAGTTGAAAAAGTGACTAGCTAATTCATTTTCCTCTCGAAATAGTATTCATTTTTCTTTTCGTGTATGAATTAGTATAATGAAAGAGCAAGTTGTCTTGAACCATGTCTAAAATATTAAGTGGCCCCTCCTTGTTCACATACAGTTCAAGATTTAAAGGAGGGACAAAATCTGTTTTTACACACTATTAATTTGTGTTTTTCTATGATTCTCTAAATGTTGTGTTGTCTTTCCCACCCGTTTGCTTCCTTTCGTCAAATATTTGGTATAGTCATATGTGAAGAATGAATATGATTCTAATCTCAAGTATTTAATCTCCAGAGCTTGTAGTTTCCTTCAAAAAATCAAAAGTCATGAGGTTCTGATTAATACTATTTTGCTTCTAATTAAGTTGTCTGTTTAATCAACAATTTGAAATTTCTTGCCCATCTCAATCTGTGAACAAGTTTTCCCTTTTTGAATCTTGTTGAGTGCTAGTTATTTTTGTCAAGAAAGTGATTATTTGAGTAGCGATTTAAATAGGAGTAGTTTTAACAATAATTACTGGCACTAATCCTCACGTTATTTATTTTCTTCGCATGAACTTCTACGAACGAGTCTAATTGGACTCCCTATTCCCTTCCATTTGATAGTCTTCGAGTCAACCTCTTCAAATCACTGAGAAGGAAGCAAATATTAAGGTCAAAGGCCTGAAAATCCAACAACAGATGCCAAGGAAAGTTGGACCAGGAGTCTAGATTCTTTTAATGTTTCTACTTTCCTTGTCCTATTTTATGCTTGTTATATTATATTGTCGAACACTAATACTTCACTTAACTTAGATGAATCCTTGGGAGAGTTTCTAAATGGCCTTTTCTTCAATATTGCGTTATTCATCTTTCACTTATTTTTTTCAAATGATTCGGATTGATTAGGCAAACTTAAGCTTCGAGACTAACTTGAGAATAGTTTATATTCTTTCATAGTTAGTAATTAGCTCGAAATCCATGTCTATAAGTTTGAACTAATCATTTGGTTCAAAATCTTGACTCGAATAAATTGTTAAAATTAGACTTAATTTGAAACGTTAACATTCAAATTATTTCATCTTTGGAATAAAATGAATGGACAAGTATAAAATTCTACTCATTTTTAAATAAATAACGTCATGATTTTTCTTAAAATAACTTAAGGAATTTTCAAGTTTAGCCAAATATGTTTAATCTGTCGGGAACCACACTTTGTGGATTTTTAAAAGTGCCTAACACCTTCTTTCGAATTTAACTTTAACCCTTACCCTCTCTCTGATTCTCAAATAAAAGGTTTTTCCTAATTACCTTTTAAAACAGTTTCTTAATTTTCCTTAAATTAAATAGCGACTCTCATTAATTATTTGAGACCCCGTGTTTTTTTGGCATAATATATGTAGCATGGCGTGAGTATATGAGGTGTATATGACTTGGTGTAGCAATTCAGGAGAATAAGGTTGCAAATAGGTGGTAATATTAAAGAATTAAACTAAATTTTTGAGTCAAAGGAAGCCCTTAAACTAAAGTTTGAGTTAAAGAAATGCCTCGTGTAACATCTCACCCGTTCGGAAGGTTTAAATTAACCCATACCTTTGGGGTAAGACTAAGGGTTTCTAATGTGATAATAAGGATGTGTTATGAGGTATTATAGTCTCATAATAGTCGTATGTTAAGTTTTGAAGTCTAGCAAGTTGCGAAATAAAAGTCAGCAAAAGTTATCATAAGTTTCTTTAATAAACTTTCTAAAATTTGGGCCAAATGTCTCGGAACTTTTCTCTCAAACTATAAAAATTAGAGGGCTCCAGACCTACCAAATTGAAGGTCTACGAGTCTAGTTCCCAACGTATAAAATATCATGTCAAACTGACATCGGTGTAAAGAGTTATGACTATTTTACCACAGACTGTCTAGACTGAAATTGGGTCGCGAATTGGGTCGGGTCAAAATTAGAATAAATATGCCTATTGATGTTTTAAGTCGTCAAAAACACTTCAAACAGTTTTGAAACAGAGAGAAACATAGACGAGGGTTACAAGAGAGTTCTTGAGTGATCAAGGTGTGTTTTTGGTGATTTCTATCACTAAAGTTTGCCCCCATTCCTAGAAACATGATCTCTACGCATGGTAATTATTTTCCCTTCGATTAGCTGTGTTTGGAGCTAGTTTCAGAAGATAAAACTTGGTAGTTCTTGGTGGTTCTTCAAGTTTTACACTTGGTTTGCCTAGGTAACCATTTCGGAACTCTTTTAAGATCCATTTTGCAAAGTTCTACGGATGCATTGTCAAGTTACGATCCTATAAAAAATCTGTTGATTTAAGCTTAATTATAAATTGTTTGAAGGTGCGTATAAGCTGCGTATATATAGTGTTTGTGAAGTTTAGAATATAAGGAATAACTTCTATGACAAGTGAATCCGATGTGAGGGAAGGATTGCTGCGTCAGTCGAAACTAAAGGAACTACGGATGTTCGGACGTTTGTTGGAAAGGTATGTTAAGGCTAAGATTCATTCTTCCTTTGAGCACAAAATTTAGAAAACTCCTAAATCGTCAAATGCGATATCTTACAATTCTATTGCTAGAAAGACCTTCTATGAAAGGCATTGGGATCGCAGCTAAAGTATTTTTAATTATATTGATATTCTACTCATTCAGTTATATAAGGTATTTGGCATCTATATGTCGTTTTGTCGACTTTCTTGACTTCATGTCCATATGTATGAATTCTTATTCTTCTTTGGGTGTTGTGACTTAAAAAAATTATGAAAGAACATTAAGAATTCGCAACCAGTCCTCCTCCTCGCTAAAGTATTTTTCGAAAAGCTTTAAAATAATACATCAATTTCTAAAACTCTCAAATGTAGCTCGTATGTTTAAACTACTAAAAGACATGGTTTTTGAAATACTTTATTTTACAAACTATTAAGGAAACTTATATAGAAACTAAGTGAAATAACTTAAGTTCTTTATGAACATCCACAGGTTTAAGTTACCTTTTCTAAAATTGAGTTAAGTGTTCAAGTTTATTTTAAAAGCATATCAGGTTCTACGAGGTACTTACATATTATAAGAAAGTGATTACGAGATTATGAGAATAAAGAGTACTAATGGGCCAAGATTGACAACATTATTATGATGATATACATACATTACGAATTCATGACATGATATGCTATGCATTCCACTCCCGAGCTATAATCAGGAGGTATGAAGTCTATGCCTATATTTATACGTATCAGACACAGATGGTCACAAGTTGGCAAATATGATGTTAGTTAGCTACCGAAGACATCACTAGTGCTAGCATTTGGTTGATTATGACATGCATTTGTATATCTATATGTGTGTGTGTGTGTATGTATTCACGATATACAGTTACACGAGCATATCATGCATATTTGATTTCTATAAGGTCAGATGTCGGTCATAAAGGCTATCAAAGTTTCAGTTTCAGGTGGTATCTCTATTACCCTTTTTACAGCAGTTATATATGATCCTACTTTCTGTCTTACATATCAGTACATTTTTATTCGTACTGACGTTCCATTTCTTGGGGATGCTGCATCTTTATTTCGTGCGTGTAGGTCCAGGTAGAGATTCTGATCGATTCCTCCGCTAGGATTTGGGGTTCAACTGTGAGTTGGTAAGCTCCACCTCTTGGGTGAAGTACATAAATGGCATCATAGGAGTTGGTCTTGCTATTTTGTGCTCCACAAGAAAAATCTTACAAAACTAGTCTTCCTTCCTTTTTAAGTATAGAACAACTACCTTTTTGCCCCTCTATACCTCAAATATTTTTAATCAACTCTCCATGCTCATTTGTCTCTCAACTTCTATTTTTATTTCTTTTTTTTTCTTTGATTTTTTTTCTCAACCTTTATTTTTTTATTTTTTTTCTTCGTCTTTTCTTTTTTCTCAACCTTTATTTTTTTTCTTTTCTCCTCTTAATTATTTTTTTTATTTTTTCTTTAATTTTTTTTTCATTTTCTCAACCTTTAATATTCTTTTATTTTCTGTTTTGTCTTTTTTTTCTTCATTTTTTCCTTTTTTTCCTCAACCTTTATTTTTTCTCTTTTATTTTTTTTCTTTCTCCTCTTCAACTTCAATTTTTTTCTTTTTTTTTTCTTTGATTGTTATTTTTTCTTTTCTCTTTTTTTTTGTCATTTTTCTCAACCTTTATTTTATTTTATTTATGAGATGTTCTATAACTCTTGCTTTAGAGACAAGACTTAGCCCAAGAATTTCCAAACAATAAATTACGTCCCATGGGCAAGAGTTGACACTACCACATTGTGTCTTTGATTTATGAGATACTCTATTATGCTTGCCTTAGAGGCAAGACTTAGCCCAAGGATCTCCCAAAAAAAAAGTTATGCCCCATCGGTAAGAGTTCACACTACTTCATTGAGTTTTGATTTATGAGATACTCTATAACTCTTGCCTTAGAGGCAAGACTTAGCTCAAAGATTTCCAAACAACAAGTTATGCCCCATGGGCAAGAGTTGACACTACCATAGTGTATCTTGATTTATGAGATATTCTATAATTCTTGCCTTAGAGGCAAGACTTAGCCCAAAGACTTTCAAACAACAAGTTACGTTCCATGGACAAGAGTTGACACTACCACATTGTGTCTCAGTTTATGAGATACTCTATAATGCTTTCCTTAGAGGCAAGACTTTTCCCAAGGACTTCAAAACAACAAGTTACTCCCCATGGAAAATACTTGTCACTACCACTTTGTGTCTTGATTTATGAGATTTCCTATAACGCTTTCCTTAGAGGCAAGACTTAGCCCAAGGACCTTCCAAAAAAATAAGTTATGCCTCATGGGCAAGAGTTCACACTACTTTGTTGTATCTTAATTTATGAGATACTCTATAACTCTTGCCTTAGAGGCAAGACTTAGCTCAAGGATTTCTAAACAACAAGTTACGCCCCATGGGCAAGAGTTGACACTACTACATTGTGTCTTGATTTATGAGATATTCTATAACTCTTGCCTTAGAGGAAAAACTTAGCCTAAGGACCTCCCAAAAAATAAGTTACGACCCATGGGCAAGAGTACACACTACTTCATTGTGTCTTAATTTATGAAATACTCTATAACTCTTGCCTTGTAGAAAAGACTTAGCTCAAGAATTTTCAAACAACAAGTTATGCCCCACGAGCAAGGCTTGACACTACCTCATTGTGTCTTGATTTATTAGATATTCCATAACTCTTGCCTTAGAGGCAAGACTTGTTCCAAAAGACCTCCAAACAACAAAGTACGCCCTTAAGTTTACTTCGATGTCAAAGAAAGAAGATCTTCTTTGCGGATTATCTAACTTTATGTTCATTAGCAAAAAAATAATAAAAGTTAAGAAAAATGAAAAAAGAGAAGAAAAAAAGAGAAAAGAAAAAAAATAAAGATATGGAAAAAAGAAAGAAAATAATGGTTGAGAAAAAAGAAAAAAGAGGAAAAAAAACCAAACAAAAAATGAGAAAAAAAATTAAGGTTGAGAAAAAGGAAAATGAGAAGAAAAATAAAGTTTGGGAAAAAACAAAAAAAAAAATTAAAAAAAAATTGAGAGACAAATAATCATGGAGAGTTATGGTGTATATGGGCAAAAATATATTTGTTTTATACATAAAAAAGGAAGGCTAGTCTTTAAAGACTTTTCTTATGGAGGACAACAAATAAAGACCAATCACTTTGAGGGACACCCCATGTAATTTCCTGCCACCTCTTCCTGGGGCTACCAGAGGATGTTTACTTTTGTTGTATAGTTTGGGTATAGTCAGGGCCTTATCCCAACCAGTTCTTATTACACTCTTAGCGGCTATTATGGACACAGTATTTTGGGTTTGTTTTTACAGCTTGCAGTCTCCATCCCCATAGGCTTGGCATTATATATATATATTATATATATATAGATATATTATTATATATATATAATATATATATATATATATATATATTATATATATAAATATGTCTTTAGTTGCGGCCTCGTCGGTCAGCTAGTACTTTATTATTTTTGGCTTGTCTACCTTTGTCTATATGACTTATTTTTATTCGAGTTATGACCTTAATAGTCCAGGCTTAGTATTTCAAATGTTATGTTGCCCGACCTTCTACGCCCATAGTTAGTCAGCTAGTATGTTTTAGTGGATAACTCAGTCGAATAAGATATCGAGTTCCAATCGCACCTCCCCTAGTTTGGGGTATGATAGATTATTTTCAAAATAAATAAAATCAAATAAATAATTTTTTTCCACGAAGTCATAAAGTTTTTGAATTTTCAAAAACGATAGTAACAATCTTCCAATCAAAGCTTCAACGCTTGAATATTAAAAAGGTGCAATGCCTCATTTTTGCAAATGCAAAAGGCAATGTCGCAACACAGGTTTGCAAAATTACAATCATAGTAAAAACTTTTTATCCTTTCAATTATGGATGCTTTAACCCCTAGGAGACGCACTTCCTATTCTGGGTCCTTCAGGGTGCATTCGTAGGAGACGCACTTCCTAATATGATCCTTTACTACTAAAAGATGAACTTTCTAGTCAGAGTCCTCCAGTTTTACCTTTAGGAGACGCACTTCTTAGTCTTGGTCTTTCAGGTTGCATTTGTAAGATACGCACTTCCTAATTTAAACTTTTACTACTAGAAGATACATTTTCTAGTCAAGTCCTTCAGTTTAATCTCTAGAAGACACACTTCCTAGTCTGGTTCTTTTAGGTTGCATTTATAGGAGACACACTTCCTAATTTGAACCTTTACTCCTAGAAGATGCACTTTCTAAATAGAGTCCTTCAGTTTAACCTCTAGGAGACACACTTCCTATTTTGGGTTTTTCGGGTTGCATTTGTAGGAGATGCACTTCCTAATTTGAACTTTTACTCCTAGAAGACGCACTTTCTAGTCAGAGTCTTTCAGTTTAACCTTTAGGAAATGGAATTCTTAATTTGAACCTTTACTCCTAAAAGACACACTTTTCTAGTCAGAGCCTTCAGTTTAACCTTTAGGAGACGCACTTCCTAATTTAAACCTTTACTCTTAGAAGACGCACTTTCTATTCAGAGTCCTTTAGTTAACCTTTAGGAGATGCACTTTCTAATTTGAACCTTTACTCCTACAAGATGAGCATTCTAGTCAGAGTCTTTTAGTTAACCTCTAGGAGACGCATTTCCTAGTTTGGGCCTTTCAAGATTATCTTTTAGGAGACACTTTCTAGTTCAAACCTTCACTTCTAAGAGACGCACTTTGTAGTCAGGTTTTTTATTTTGACTTCTAAGTGACACACTTTCTCATTTTATTTATTCAATCTTATTTCTCGGATATGCACTTCCTAGTTTAAGTCCTTTAGTTTTACTCTTAGGAGTCGCATTTCCTAGTTAAAGCCTTGATTCACCTTCATTTTTGTGCATTTTACAATAGTCACTCTTTGTCTAACACTCATAAAATATTTTCTAGTATAAATCGGTGCAAAAGTTTTGTTCGTATTTGTTTACTTTTAGCATAGCACGACCCTCCTGGAAAATAGAACTAGCAGGACCCTCCTGAAAAATGAGATTTAGAAGTAGCAGGACCCTCCTCAAAAAATGAGATTAGTAGTAGCAGGACCTTCCTGAAAAGTGGGACAAGAAGGACCTTCCTTAAAAATGGAACTAGTAGGACCATCCTGGAAAATGAGATTTAGCAGTAGCAGAACCCTCATGAAAAATGAGATTTAGCAGTAGCAGGACCCTTCTGAAAAATGAGATTTACCAGTAGCAAGATCCTTCTAGAAAATAGGACTAGAAGGACCCTCCTGGAAAATGAGACTAGTAGAACCCTCCTGAAAAATGGGATTTAGTGTAGCAGGATCCTCCTGGAAATTGGGACTAGCAAGACCCTCTTGGAAAATAGAATTTAGTTTATCATGACCCTCCTAAATAATGAGATTTAATTTAATTGTATCTTATGAAGAATGGAGTTTACCTTCAAAGGTCAAAAATCATTTGAATGATGTATTGCAACAAAGCTCGAGTGTCATTTAGAATATCGATTCACAAGCTAAGTACCATCTTTGACTCATACTCACAAAAAAAATTACTTTAAACTGGGGAAAAAATTGTTCTATTTTTGTTGTTTGCTTTGATTTCAGGAGCCCGCCTGGAGAACTGGGTCAATTTTCTCAATTTCAAGTCTATTCAAAAGTTGTAGGAGTTCACCTGGAGAACAGAGTCAATTTTCTCCATTTCAAGTTTAGTTAGAAGTAGCAGGAACCTGCCTGAAGAACAGAGTCAACTTTCAAGTTCATTTTCAGTTCAAGTAGCAGGAGCCCGCCTGATGAACGGGGTCAACTTCCAAGTTCAAGTAGTTGGATCCCGCCCAGAGAATAGGGTTCACTTTAAAAGTTTCAATTGAAGATCAAAATGTCTATCTCACCACCAGAGAAAACATGAAGATTCAACTCAAGATTCAAGAGAAACTGCATAGATAGGATCTTATACTTGTATTTTTATTTTTGTCTTTCATGTTGATGTAATAACAGGAGCCACGGATTGGAACCTTGATGGGACCTCACTCGGCGTTCAACTCATCATCTCATTATTTTCATCTTCTTGAACTACACGTGACCCGATTCTCTTATAACCCGAGATATGTAGGTTATCCAAAACAAGGACTCCGTTACATCTTTTTTTCTCCTTTTCAAATAATGGTTGGGTCAAAACTTGTCTTATTGTCTACTTCTTTGTCTAAAAACGCTTCGTGTTTTCAGTCAAAGAGGGGCAAGATGTAGACACATGATTTTTTATCCTCCTCGAGTTTCAACTCATTTTTAGCTTTAAATATTTATTTTAGGTCTAACCTTTATTTTTATCTTTTATTTTATATTTTAGTAGGTTTTATTTGATCAATTTGAAAATCACAAAAAATGTTGTATTTCTTAGATAATACTTTTGTTTTTTATTTGCGAGAAAAAAGAAAATTACAAAAAATATGTTCTTTGAATTTTCCTTTATTTAATATTTAAATAGTATTTTATTAATGTTATTTTATGAAAAAGAATCAAAAAGCATTGAGCTCAATAACATATTTTCACATGGTAATTTCATCTAAATCTCTATCGAAAGCATATTTCATTGGAGGAGAGAATATTTTACTCTTTCTCCCGAAGTTTGTTTTGATCTTATCCAAAATTCATAAGGAAATTTTAGGAAGATTAGAACCAAAAATAGATCACACTCTACCCTAAATCCTACACTATATATAGAACCATAAGAGAGGATCCAATTATAGGAAAATCAGCCGCAAGCAAAGAAAAGGAGACAGTCATAGAATATACACTATTTCCATTGGCCATCATCAGAAACAACCCACTAGAGTCTATTTTTGTTTCTTATCACCATACAAAACATCACTTCAATTGAAAAACCTCTTCTTCTTTGATCTCCGTGAAAAAATAGGTCTGACATTGACTGAATTGGGCAGTCTTCCCTTGTTTTAATTGTTGGATTATAGTGTTAAAAGTAGATTAGTGATTCTATCGAATCTAATAGTGTCACGACTCGAAATCGGGCCGTGATGGCAACTACATAACCCCCCAGTAGACAAGCCTAACCCAAACATGCGAAAGACAACAAATGATAATTAAATTGAAGAAAAGTAGAAGATATAACGAAAAGATAGGGCCATTAGCATATATACATACCATCGTACAAAATATATATAAGAAGGCCCTAAAGTGACCAAAATGACAAAAAAACATGAGAACCCACCCGGACCTTGTGTCACTAGTACAAGAGCGACTAAAGTAAGGAGTAGCTATACAATAGATGTTGTCTATCCAAAATACAAAATATAGACAGGATATATAAGATGAAAAGCATGTAAAGTGTCCAAAAGCGCCGAGAGCTCACCGCGATCCGAACAACAATGGGCCTCGAACGACAGGAGATCAGCGAGGGTGGCTCGTACTAGGTGCTGCATCAGAAAAAGAGATGAACAGTGTAGTATGAGTACCAAGGCAACGGGTACTCAGTAGGCATCATAGGCCGACCGAGCACAGAAAGATAATATATATAAATAGATTTTAGAAAAGCAGCTAACTATACAGGGATCCACCTAAATCTAGTTATAAAGCCTGAGACATGCCAATAAACCAAAGGAAAGGGAAAGGAAAAACAACATCAAGCCAACCAGAGTCAATCCACGTGCCAAAGCAGATGCAATGTGGTGCATGATAATGCATGTGTGAATGCAATATAATATAAACTTGGAATACTGCATCGGGCTCCCGGAATACCGCAACGTACTATGCATATGTGTTAAATAGTATAATATCTGGAATAACACATCGGAGGTCTGGAATACCGCATCGGACTATAAATATATACATACGCAAAAAATAGTATTTCCTCAATTTTCCTTCTAAAAACCAAGGTGATACTCAAAATAGCTCAATTTAGTCCAAAAAATCATCACAACAGTAGTAGAGCCTCCTTTCAAACCAAAAACCTTTGGAAATTGTTTCCTTGTTGTATCAATGATATGCCATGCGATATGAGTATGAATATTCACAAATAGAGGAAAAACAACACCATCAGATCAAACAGGGCAAGAATACCCTCCAAACTAAGAGAACTGACTTGAAACTCCTTCTAAATCCTAGCCATGGCCTCGGGCCCACAGTTACACACAATGATAGAATAAAGCAGTAAAGCGGAAATAAAAGCAGAAACCAATGGGAAAACTCTATTCTACCTCTAAAGCCTTCTAAAAACATGCTAAGGATTTTATACTAGTCACACAGAAGAAGCAATCTCCTAGGCTAAGGATAACATACAGTTCTAGGCTAAAAACCCGAAATGGCCAATTAACATGATAAACAGGATTTAAGCCTAACGTCTATCTAAAATATAACCTAGCATTCCGGTAACATACAAATATATATTATCTAACTAAACTCAGTCTAAAAGGTAAACTGTAACCTACCTCGGGGCCAAACTGCAAGCACGAACCGTCACCCGTGTGCCTTCCCTTTCCGAACAGCCTCAGAAAGTTGTCACGCTATCAAGAATATAAACTAGGTTTCAAGACAAGAAGAATGACACCCATATTGCTATACGGAAAACGGGTCAGAAATCGGGTCAAAAAAATGACCCTCGGGGTCCAGGCAACAAAACAGGAAACAAAATTCACAATTATGCTCGCGGTGGGTTAAAGAACTCATGCCCAAAGTTTGGGCGCGAACGAAGTTTGTTTCAGGGCCCAAAACATCCCCGAAGTGCTACTAATTCACGGGATTAAAATGGAAAAACTCATAATTTAAAGGCGGAAACCAACCTCGATAAGAGAAACACGTCAAGGAGATGAGTTGCATGAATTTAAGAACATGCAATCCCCAAAAGATCAGATTTCTACAAGGATTACCCCAAATTTCAAAATTTAACAACAAGGGAAATTAGCGGGAGAAATACGGGAATTACCACGAAAGGAGGAGAGGGGTGACGAGGGAACTTACCGGGTGAAGAATACTGAAGCAAGGGAGCTGGAAATTGGAGCTTGGGAGCTTCAACAATGGAGTTTTTGGAAAAGTGAAGGATAAAATGAAGTTTGAAGTTTTAAATAGCTGCCAGGGGTCCTTCATCGCGATCGCGACAAGACTCTCGCGTTCGCGGAGAACAACTGGCCCAACCATTGCGATCGCGATGGTCCAGGCCGCGTTCGCAAAGAGAAAGCCAAGCCGAGTCCCAGCCGGCTACATCGCGAATGCGAAGGACACCCTTCACGAATGCGATGGTCAAGAAACCAGACCATCGCGAATGCAATGGGATCCTCGCGATCGCGAAGAGCAAAAGGGCCTGCAACTTAATGCAGTAACCAATAATTTCCCCAAGTCCAAAAATCTTTCGACGGACCCTCGGGATTCATCTGGAACCCTGTGAAATAAACCAACCATGCTACCCTACCAGAAACGGCATTCCGGACTCAATGGAATCGACTAAACTTCCAATGGAGATCGTTTTAATAAAAAGTGGACCCCAAGCCCAAAACTAACTCGAAACTCAAAACCTAAAAACAAGTCTGGAAGCCTCGGAACTCAAACCAAAGGTCCCCGTAGCCCAAATTCAACATTCCAGAGCTAACAGCGTTGACGGAATTTCCATCCGAGGCCGTCTTCTTCGAATATTGATCAAAGTCAACCCTACCAGCCAAACTGACTTGAAAACACACAAAGCAGCACAAAACCAAATAGAAAGCACTCAGACCCAAACCAATGGTCACACTAGACCAAAATCCCCATTCCGGAGCCAACGAAACTATCGAAATCTGATTTTGAGCACGTTTACCATAAAAGTTGACCGAAGTCAAAGATTTTCCAACTTTAAGGGCTAAAACAGGGAAATGGTCATAATGACCTAACAAATAGCTCGGGCACTGAACCATCAGTCTCGGCAAGTCATAAATGACCTATAGCCACTGAGGAAAAGCTCGAAATACAGAAAAAGTACAAGAAATGGAAAATAACCTGGGGGTCATTACAACATCCACTACTAAAAGAACTTTCGTCCGCGAAAGTTAGAAAAAGGATAGTACCTGAAGACTCAAAAAGACGAGGGTAACAGGTCCGCATATCGGTCTCAATCTCCCAAGTAGCCTCCTCGATAGGACGATGCTGCCACTGAACTTTAACTGACGGAATCTCCTTGGACCTCAATTTCCTAACCTGCCAGTCCAAAATAGCAACAGTCTCCTCCTCGAAAGCCAAAGACTCGTCCAACTGAATCGACTCCAATTGAAGCACGTGAGACTTATCCGAGATGTACCGCCACAACATAGAAACATGAAACAACGGATGAACACTAGAAAGAGCAGGAGGCAAGGCTAACTCATAAGCAACCCCTCCAATATGATGAAGGATCTCAAATGGACCAATGAACCTCGAATTGAGTTTACCATTCCTCCCAAACCGCATCACGCCCTTAATGGGCGATACCTGAAGGAACACACTATCACCAACCATAAACTCAAGGTCTCGAACTTCTGGTCAGCATAACTCTTATGCCTACTCTGGGCAGTATGAAGTCTCTCCTGAATAACCTGAACTCTATCCATAGAATCACGAAGCAAATCGGTACCCCACAGCCTAAGCTCAAAAGCGTCAAACCAACCCACCGGAGATCTACACCTTCTACCATACAATGCCTCAAACGGATCCATCTGAATGCTGGAATGGTAACTATTATTATATGTAAACTCTGCCAAGGCTAAACACTAGTCCAACTGACCCCCAAAATCAATAATGCAGGCCCGCAACATATCATTTAGAACCTGAATAGTACGCTCTGAATGACCCTCTGTCTGCGGATGAAAAGCAGTGCTAAGCTCAACTCTAGTGCCCAACTCTCTCTGAATAGACTGCCAAAAGTGTGAAGTGAACTGAGTACCATGGTCAGAAATGATAGACACTGGCACCCCATGTAAATGGACAATCTCTCAAATATAGATATGGGCCAACCTCTCGGAACTGTAGGAAGTCTGAACTGGTAGAAAGTGGGTAGACTTTGTGATCCTATCCACCATAACCCAAATAGCATCAAATCTCTGCAAAGTACGTGGTAATCCGACAACAAAATCCATGGATATACGCTCCCATTTCCACTCTGAAATGGGTAGCCGATGTGATAAACCACCTAGCCTCTAGTGCTCGAACTTCACCTGCTGACAGTTAAAGCACCTGGATACAAAAGCCGAAATATCCCTATTCATCCCACACCACCAGTAGTGCTGCCTCAAGTCATGATACATCTTAGCTGCCCCGGGATGAAAGAAATATCTAGAATAATGAGCCTCCTCCAGTATCAATCTGACCAAGTCACCAACTCTAGGAATGCAGATACGACCCTCGATCCTTAGAACACCCTATGAATCTAAAGTCGCCTTCCTAGCCTCACCACTCAACACCTTGTCACGAATGATCCTTAATCTCGCATCATCAAACTGTTGTGCCCGAATCTGCTCCAACAAGGAAGACCGAGCTTCAACACAAGCAAGAATAAGGCCCGGCTCAGAAACATCAAGTCGAACCAACCTATTAGCCAAGGACTAGATGTCCCAAGCTAAAGGTCGCTCCTCCGTAGCTAAGAAAGCCAAGCTACCCATACTCACCGCCTTCCAGCTCAAAGCATCCGCTACCACATTTGCCTTACCCGGATGATAGAGAATAGAAATGTCATAGTCCTTCAGTATCTCCAACCACCTACGCTGCCTCAAATTTAGATCCTTCTGCCTGAAGATGTACTGAAGACTATGATGGTCAGTAAAGATCTCACAATGCACGCCATAAAGATAATGCCTCCACATCTTCAACGCAAAGACTACCACTGCTAACTCCAAGTCATGTGTGGGGTAGTTCCTCTCATGAACCTTCAACTGTCTGGAAGCATATGCAATAACCCAGCCCTGCTGTATCAACGCATAACCCAAACCAATACCTAACATATCACAATATATAGTGAAACCCTGACCCTCAACTGGAAGAGTAAGAATCGGAGCTGAAATCAACAAGGCCTTGAGCTTCAGAATCTTGCCTCACACTCATCTGATCACTGGAAGGGAACATTTTTCTGAGTCAATCTAGTCAATAAAGCTTCTATCAAAGAAAATCCCTCCAAAAACCATCTGTAATAACCTGCTAAGCCGATGAAACTCGAACCTCGGTAGGAGAAGTAGGCCTAGCCTAATCACGAACTGCTGCAATCTTCATCGGATCTACCATAATCCCATCCTTGGACACCATGTGCCCCAAGAATGCCACAGAGTCAAGCCAAAACTCACACTTAGTGAATTTGGCGTACAACTGACGGTCTTGCAAGGTCTCAAGTACCAATCAAAGATGCTGCTCATGCTCTTCTCTACTCCTCGAATAAATCAGAGTGTCATCGATGAACACAATCATGAATGAATCCAAGTAGGCACTGAATACACAGTTTATCAACTCTATAAACGATGTTGGGGCATTAGTCAACCCAAAAGACATGACTAGGAACTCATAATGGTCGTATCGAGTCCTAAAGGCAGTCTTTGGGATGTCCTCAACCCTAATCCTCAACTGGTGATAACCGAACCTCAAATCTATCTTAGAGAACACCGCTGCACTCTGTAGCTGGTCAAACAAGTCATCAATACGCGGCATCAAATATATGTTCTTAACTGTCACCTTATTCAACTGCCTGTAGTCGATTCACATACGCATAGACCCGTTCTTCTTATTCACAAATAGAACCGGAGCACCCTACTGAGAAACACTAGGCCGGATAAACCCTCTACTCAACAGATCCTGGAGCTCATTCTTATGCTCCCTCAACTCAACAGGTGCCATCTGATATGGCAGAATAGAAATGGGCTTGGTGCTAGGCTCCACATCGATACCAAAATCAATGTCACGATCAGGAGGAAGACCCGGAAGATCAGAAGGAAACACGTCCAAATACTCGCAAACCATAGGAACAGACTCAATAAGAGGTGTGGTGGCACTAGTATCATAGACGTAGGCAAGAAAAGCTAAGCATTACTTCCCAACCAGCCGCTGGGCGCTCAGAAAGGATATAACTCCCTTCAGCATGTGGCTATCGGCTCCCTTCAATATGATAGGAGGGATACCAGGCATCTAAAGAGTAACAGTCTTGGCAAAACAATCCAAGACTGCATGATAAGGAGACAACCAATCCATGCCCAAGATCACATCAAAATGGACCATATCAAGGATAACCAAGTCTACCCACGTGTCATAACCCAAGATAGTCACCATACAAGCCCGATACACCTGATCCACTACTAAAGAATCACCTATTAGGGTAGATACACACAAAGTCATAGGCAAGGACTCACAAGCAGACCCCAGACAAGTAGCATAATAAGCAGATACATAAGAGAATGTAGACGTCATCTCAAACAAAGAAGAAGCATACTGATGACAAATGGAGATCGTACCTATGATCACAGCATCTGAAGCCTCGGCCTCTGTCCGGCCTGGAACTGTATATATGTGGCCCCGACCGCCATGACTACCTGACCTACCAGACTGAGGCCCACCTCTAATACCCTAGGGACCACCCCTACTACCCTGTGAACCACCTCTAGCTGGAGGTGGTGGAGCCCTGGGGGCCTGAATTAACTGATCCCATTGCCTAGGATATTGTACCGATGGGCACTCTCTAGCAAAGTGGCCTATCTCGCCATACTCATAACAACCCCGACCAAATGTACTCCGCTGTGAAGACCCGGCTGAATTAGAATGACCAACACGGCCTGTAGATCTTGAATGACCACCTCGCAGAGCAGGAATGAGACTCTGGCTACTCTGACCCTCAGCAGTCTGTAATGTTGCCTAAATAGGCCAGCTCGGCTAGAAACGCTGGTGTTACTGACCTCTTCCATAGTAGCCCTTACCACGGCCCTGTGAACTGTTGCAACTACCCTGATGGCGGGGCCTCTTATCGCTGCCCCCTTGGGCCTCACGAAGAATGCCCTCAATAGTGTAGGCATGATCCACTACATCCAGAAATGACTGACCCAATTCTACCATACCCTCTATAGCCAAGAAAAGATGTAGAGTTAGACCTCGAATGAAACGGTGTACCCTCTTGTGCTCGGTGGGAAGAATCATAGTGGCTTGTCTAGACAACTGATGGAACTGAACCTCGTACTCAGACACAGTCATGGAGCCCTGCTCCAACCCAGCAAACTAATCCATCAGACACTCCCTCATGCTACATGGTACATACTTCTCCAGAAAAGCTGCAGAGAACTGATCCCAAGTAAGTGGAGGTGACGCGACTGGTCTGCAGGCAACATATGACCTCCACCACTGTTTTGCTGGATAATCCAGCTAAAACATGGTGTAATCTGCTCCATAAGACTCAACTAACCCCAAATTATGTAACCTCTCCTGGCAAATAGTCAAAAACTCGTGTGCATCCTCCCTAGAAGCACCTGAAAACCTCGGAGGACCCAATCTCAAGAGCCTACCAAACATTTTTTGCTCCTCAGAAGACATAACTTGCACGACTGGAAGAGGGGGAGAAATTGCAGGGACTGATAATACCTCAAATCTGGGAGCCGCAGCAGCAAGCTGTGCTCCTGAACCCTCTGTTGCCGCCTGAGCTAAAGTCTGACCCTCACCTCAAACCTAAGAACCAATCGGAGTGCTCGGCGAAGCTGTTGGTGGAGTCATACCCTCAAGAAACCCCAACAACTGAACTATGGTGTCCTGCAATACTGGAGTAGCCATAAAACTAGTCGGATGCTAGGCTGGCCCTACATGCTCCGGCTCATACTGAACCTCATCCACTCTAACCTTAGGCTTTGTGACGGTACTCTAGCCTGGGCTCAGGCTGGTGCCACAGCCCATCCCCTACCTCGTCCTCTGGGTCGACCTCTACCCCATCCCTCCAGCTGGCTCACCTGCCGAAGATCTCATCTGAACCATCTGAAAAGGAGTGAAACAAAGATACTTAGAAGTTGACCAAATCAAGTAAGCACGATAAGTAATCAAACAAAATGAAGTCTTTCCTAGGGAATGTCCTATAGACTCTCGTAGATTAGATACGAAAGGCATTGCATCGATCCACCAGACTCTACTAGACACCTTGCTATTGTACTGGCGAGACTGGTGAACCTAGAGCTCTGATACCACACTGTCAGGACCCGAAACCAGGCCATGATGGTGTCTACATAACTCCCCAGTAGACAAGCCTAACCCAAACATGCGAAAGACAATAAATGATAATTAAACTAAAGAAAAGCGTAAGATATAACAAAAAGATAGGGCCAATAGCTTATATACATACCATCATACAAAATATACATAAAAAGGTCCTAAAGGGACCAAAATGACAAAACAACACGAGAACCCACCCGGACCTGGTGTCACTAGTACAAGAGTTACTAAGGTAAGGAGTAGCTATACAATAGATGATGTCTATCCAAAATACAAAATATAGACAGGATGTACAAGATGGAAAGCATGTAAAGTCTCCAAAAGTGGCAGGATCTCACCGCGATCCAAACAGCAACGGGCCTCGAACGATAGGAGATCAGCGAGGGTGGCTCATACTAGGTGCTGCATCAGAAAAATAGATGCAGAGTGTAGTATGAGTACCAAGGCAATGGGTACTCAGTAGGTATCATAGGTCGACCTATCGCAGAAAGATAATATCTATAAATAGATTGCAGGAAAGCAGCTAACTATACAGGGATCCACCTAAATCTAGTTATAAAGTCGGAAACATGCCAATAAACCAAAGGAAAGGGGAAGGAAAAACAACATCAAGCCAACCAGAGTCAATCCACATGCCAAAGCAGATGCAATGTGGTGCACGATGATGCATGTATGAATGCAATATAATATAAACCCAGGACACCACATCAGGCGCCCGGAATACCGCATCAAACTATGCATATGTTTATGTGAAATAGTAAAATACTCGAAAAAATACATCGGGGGTCTGGAATACCGCATCGGACTATAAATATATACATATGCAGAAAATAGTATTTCCTTATTTTTCCTTCTAAAAACCAAGGTGATACTCAAAATAGCTCGATTTAGACCGAAAAATCATCACAGTAGTAGTAGAGCCTCCTTTCAAACCAAAAACCTTTGAAAATTGTTTCCTTGTTGTACCAATGATATGCCATGCGATATGAGTATGAATGTGCACAAATAGAGGAAAAAACACACCATCAGATCAAACAGGGCAAGAATACCCTCCAAACTAAGAGAACTGACCTGAAACTCCATCCAAATCCTAGCCATGGCCTAGGGCCTACAGTTACACACAATGATAAAATAAAGCGGTAAAGCGGAAATAAAAGCGCAAACCAATGGGAAAACTCTATTCTACCTCTAAAGCCTCCTAAAAAACATGCTAACGATTTTATACTAGTCACACAGAAGAAGCAAGCTCCTAGGCTAAGGATAACATACAGTTCTAAGCTAAAAACTTGAAATGGCCAATTAACATGATAAACAGGATTTAAGCCTAAAGTCTATCTAAAATCTTACCTAGCATTCCAGTAACATACAAATATATATTATCTAACTAAACTCAGTCTAAAGGGTAAACTGTAACCTACCTCAGGGCCGAACTGCAAGCACGAACCATCACTCGTGTTCCTTCCCCTTCTGAACAGCCTCAAAAAGCTGCCACACTATCAAGAATATAAACTAGGTGTCAAGACGAGAAGAATAACAACCATATTGCTATACGAAAAAACAGTCCAGAAATTGGGTTGAAAAAATGACCCTCGAGGCCCAGGCAACAAAATAGGAAACAAAATTCATAATTATGCTCGTGGTGGGTGAAAGAACCCATGCCCAAAGTTTGGGCGCGAACAAAGTTCATTTCGAGGCCCAAAACAGCCTCGAAGCGCTAATAATTCACAGGATTAAAATGATAAAACTCAAAATTTAAAGGCATAAACCAACCTCGATAAGAGAAACACGTCACGAAGATAAGTTGCACGAATTTAAGAACATGCAGGCCCCAAAAAATTAGATTTCTACAAGGATTACCCCAAATTTCAAAATTTAACAACAAGGGAAATTAGCGGGAGAAATACGGGAATTACCACGGAAGGAGGAAAGGGGTGACGAGGGAACTTACCGGGTGAAGAATACTGAAGCAAGGGAGCTGGAAATTGGAGCTTGGGAGCTTCAACAATGGAGTTTTCAAAAAAGTGAAGGAGAAAATAAAGTTTGAAGTTTTAAATAACTACCAGGGGTCCATCGTGATTGCAATAGGACCCCCGCGTTCGCGGAGAATAGCTGGCCCAACCATCGCGATCGCGATGGTCCAGGCCGCGTTCGCTAAGAGGAAGCTAAGCTGGGTCTCAGTCGGCTACATCACGAACGCGAAGGACACCCTTCATGAACGCGATGGTCAAGAAACCAGACCATCGCAAACGTGATTGGATCCCTGCGATCGCGAAGAGCAAAAGGGACTGCAACTTAATGCAGCAACCAACAATTTCCCCAAGTCCAAAAATCTTTCGATGGACCCTCGGGATTCATCAGGAACCCTGTGAACACAAACCAACCATGCTACTCTACTAGAAACGACATTTTGAACTCAATGGAATTGATGAAACTTCCAACGGAGATCATTTTAATGAAAAATAG
Source organism: Jaltomata sinuosa (assembly GCA_003996215.1). NCBI lineage: Eukaryota > Viridiplantae > Streptophyta > Magnoliopsida > Solanales > Solanaceae > Jaltomata > Jaltomata sinuosa. The sequence goes on from QJPP01005003.1 coordinate 42,029, forward strand.
GCCCCACGCCCAAAACCAACTCGAAACTCAAAACCCAAAAACATGTTTGGAAGCCTCGAGACCCAAACCAAAGGTCCCCCTAGCCCAAAGTTGACATTTTAGAGCTAACAACACTGACAGAATTTCCATCCGAGGCCGTCTTCTCCGATGTTGACCAAAGTTAACCCTACCAGCCAAACTGACTTGAAAACACACAAAGCAGCACAAAACCAAATCGAAAGCACTCAGACCCTATCCAATGGTCCCACTAGACCAACAGAACTGTCAGAATCTAATTCTGAGCATGTTTACCAAGAAAGTTGACCGAATTCAAAGATTTTCGAACTTTAAGGGCTAAAACAGGGAAATGGTCATAAGACCTAACGAATGGCCTGGGCATTGAACCGCCAGTCTCGGAAAGTCATAAATGACATGTATCCACTGAGGGAAAGCTTGAAACACAGCAAAAGCATGGGAAATAGAAAATTACCTGGAGGGTCATTACAAATAGTTGTTGATACTGATTGTACTTCCCCTTATGGATGTGATTGAAATAGCTTGGTTGAGATTGATGATATTTGGGCCTATAGACGGTGTTTTTGAGTTGAGTATGACCTTGTATGCCCAGATTGAGATATTTTTCCTCTCTTATCATTGTGAATTGCATATACATGGCATTGCTAAAGAGATATTTTTGAGAATTTTGTAGTGAAATGACTTGCATACTAGATAGGAAAGTGTTTCGGGTGAATTTTATTAATTTTTGACTTGTATGCTCGATGGAAAATTATTTTGGGTAGCCCGATGGAATATGGTTTTGGACAGATTCATGATTTGTATGCCCAATGAAAAACTATTCTGGATAGATATATGGACCTCGCGAGTCCCCCATGAGTCCTAGCTAGCTATACAGTGCAGCGAGTATATACTGTAGCATATATTGCTGCATATTGCATTTATCTCATTATTTCAACATGATTGTCTACGTTATTATTGTTGTATACTATGATCAGTGAATTATTATTGTTCCAAAATGAGAATTTGTGGACTTGGATGGTGGTAATTGCTTTATTATTATTATATCTGCTAGCCTATATATGGCCTTCCTATTTGCAAGTATTTTGAGGAGTTTAGTTGTAGTAGTCGGTTAGATGATTCTCACCATCACTTTAAATTAGGGTCGGTCGATGATGATGCTGAGTACATATGGTTGTTACTCACGCTTATTTATTTTATGTACCTTACATGAAGGTACTGAGTCAGTGGTTCCCAGATATTGACTTCATGATTATCCTATGGTTGCATTCTGGAAATTCTTGAGGTAGCAGTTATTGGTCCTAGCGACTACCAGATTGCCTCTATCTTTGTTTTTAAGCTTTTTCGCATTTTGAGGCACTTTTGGACTTATTTGTTGTACTCCTTACTTTAGAGGCTTCTAATTTGTGACTAATAGATTTTGGGATTGATTGCTATATTTTGTACTTCTTTATCCATTTGATTATGAGATTCAACGAGAGACTTAGTAGCTTTCTTACTTTTTCGCATATTTACTTAATTCTGTTGTGTAAGTGTTGGACTGGTGTAACGCTCCAAAATATTTAAGCTAATATTTTCCCTTCAATAGAAAATTCCTTGATAATAAGAGCAAGTTCTACGTCACACTTCCTAAACTATTTTTTTTTTTATATTTGAAAATTTGTTTACCTTAAAGTGTGACGGTATTCTATGAAATTGTCTTGAGGCATTTTGTAAACTATTATGACGGTATTCTATGAAATTGTCTTGGGGCATTTTGTAAACTATTATGATTATAATATCTTGGATATAATAATCTAATTAGATATTTATAGGATTTGGGCAGCCTACCTTTCTATTTTGGGTAGCCACACTTTTTATTATTAATCAAGTAATATATACATCACTTTTGGGTTCAAACATTTGCACCTCTTCTCACAATTTAATTTTCCTCAAGCTTAAGGAACCCCAGAACACTCTCTTCATCATAATCCCCCATAAAATCAACAAGAAAAACTTGTTCTTTAAGCTGAAACTCAAGACAATCTCTCCTTTGTGGTAAGTAACCTAAACCAAATTTTGAACAGTACAGCTTCTAGTAATTCTAGTATAACACGTTGCATAGATCTCTATTAAATGAAAAATATATTTTGAAAATATGACACATATTTCTACAACTCTTATGTTTATGTCAAAATCTGATTTTGTTGGTATGGATTCAAAAGAAAGGATGCAGTATAGGACAAGTTTTGTCCAGTTTTCCGATTTAGAAATTCTATGTACTACTGTTAATATTTTGAGTATAATTTTTGTATGAGGCTTACTTTGCGGTGCTTCTAGACTCTTTGTAACTCCAAGACATATACCTAAAATTTTCATGCATACTATACAGTTCAGATTTTTTGTTTACCTATTCAAAACTAAGTTACAATACAAGACAATTAGACTATCCAATTTACTGTTTTGAGAATTTGGTATGATTTGCCCAAACTAGGTTCACTTTTGATGCTAATGTTATTTCATATCAACATTTTGAAACTACTGAATGATAAGTAGGTACTTGATTGCATATCCAAGGTTTATATACTTTTGTACAAGTTAAAGGAAGTTGGTTGAGGAACTTGATGCAATTATTTGTTTTACGATTTGAACTCTTCAAGTTGTGGTAGGATTGTTTATGTGCTTTAAAAGCTACGTTTTGTGGATAAACTGAAACTTGTACTCTCATTACTTGCTGGAGTATTTCAACTATTATCTTAGAACTTTCGATTTACTTTCTCGTGACCTTATATCATAGTATTGGTATTCCAGAATTATTTCGAGATATTCATTAATTCACCCACTTATATAAATTGCTTGATCATTCTGTATTCTTGTTGGGACTTTGATCTTCTTTTAGCAGTGACTTTGTCACTATATCGGCATACATCTTGATTCAGATCTTTTGTCATCTTGACTTTGAATTTGTGGTTCATCTTAATTATAGGAATTATCCATTTAAGTATGAACTAGAAAGTCATTTTTAACATGATTCTTGATTCTCTTGATTATTGAATTTTGGTCCTACTTGATACAGGGTTTTGGTCCTTCTCGATATTTGATTTATGCTTGGTGTGATGGCAAGACGTACATTTTGGCAAAATTTGTTATTCAAACTCTCGTGAAATAATTTTATGTGCTTTCTTGACACTTGATCCTTTGAATGTCGAATTTGATACTTGTAATATACTTGTTTACTTGATTTTTATATATATGTTATATTTGAGCTGCCAATAATTTAGAAGGAAATTGGAAAATCTATGACTTCAAGCCCAAAGTTGATACACCTCTAAGCTTTATGCTTAGCGATAGTTGTTTTCCATCGTAGGTAACGTTGGGGAGAATAATTGAAGATAGCTATTTGAAGTAGACTTTTTAGAGCTTTTAAGAAGATCACATTTGCAGATAGGCATCTACATTTTTTAGTAATTTTGGGACTTGTACATGATTCATATGTTTGTAACACCCCGGAAATTCTAAGCCTCGAACCAGCTCAGAAAAATCAGAAGATAAAACTGACCAAGTACAAGTCCTATCCACGAGCCATATCCATGAGCTGTGGAATAGTCCACGAGTCATGGACTCCACTCGTGAAAGTCAGACTTGAGAACCAACAAATCCCCAGGAACCATGACCAGCTTTCACTAACCATGGAATGATCTACGGACTGTGTACTGGTGTCGCGAACCTCAGACCTGAGGGTCATAAATCCCTTGAGAATCACGGACAAGTTCCACAAGCCGTGAACCTTATCTGTAAATATTAGACCCGCAGCTTGATAAAAAGTCCCAAGAACCACGACAGGGTTCTACGGGCTGTGGAAGCATCCACGGACTGTGGAACCTGTCCGTGGAACCTGAGTCACATATTTTTTAGCAGTTTTCTTTTAATTTCTCAGGGGTATTTTAGACTTTTCCTATCTGTCTTAAAGCCTAAGCTATGTCATTTTACTAAGCCTAAGGAAAATTTTAAGCCTAAAACAACCCAAACCCCCCTCATTTCCTCAGAATAAACCGACACTTAGCAAACTAAAGAGAAAAGAAATGCTTCTTCCTCTCAAGAACAAGCAGAAGGTTCTCACATGTTCAGCCCCAAAATCCAAGGATTTCTCTATAGAATCTTCTTCCAAATATGTGGGATTTCATCAGTGGGTTCCTTTCACCTATTGAGTCCTTAGATACAGCCCAGTTCTTCAGTTTTTAGTTAGTTTTTCAGACCTAGGGTTCCTGAATCCCATGCATTTATTGTAACTCAGTTTCTATGGTTGTGCATAAGATTCATCATGAGCTTTCTTGGGAACCTAGGATAGTCATATGCTCAAAATTCTACAACCTAGCATGTTGTTAATTTCAGTATATTAAACTCATGTATGCTAAATAAGTATTGCACTCAGTTATATTTCAGAGTTAGAATGCTATCAATTTTTCAGTACTATTATATGCATTCTCATATTTAATAGTATTTGAGCTATCCAGTACTTCAGTTTGCATTTATTACTTTTATATTTAGTTGGGAGTAGGCTTAGCACTGAGTGGACAAAGGGATGAAGGCTCACCCATCAGTTTATGTTGAGACCTTTAGTAGCAGTCCTTGAGTCCCAGAACTATGGATCCATTGTTGGTTCTATAGGGGTCACCCATCAGTTTAGGCTTGACACCCTAGTCCCTTATTAGACATCACATTAGTTGATCCATGCCAGCTATGTTTGTACCCTGGCAAGGTATGAATTCCCTCCCAACCAGGGTTATAGGTTGGCTGATACGTCCAAATTACACCTCCAAAAGAAGCATAAAGTGGTCATTGTTCAAATATATAACCTAACCAAAGTTAGGGTCGATCCCACAGGGAATATGGTAGGATCTTGTTCAACTGTATGTATTCGCTCTCTTAGCCAACTTATTTCCCTAAATAAGGGGTTTTAAGTAACAATTAATGTTTGCAAATTATTTAGTAACAAGTAATCAGCAAGTATCAATATTATTGTGATTCAGAGAGAAGATGGACTAGGCATGTGTTCCCCATGAGTTCATAACGTTGTAGGCATTGTACTAGCAATCTATTATGGTGCTTAGCATGCAAGATTGGTAAGTTAGGTTCACCTAAATGGTTAGTCCCCTAAATAGATTAATTTCACCATGCAACTTGGTCCGTATACGAGTGTATACTTTACTAACCCTTACCTTTGATCCCAGATTAGCTATTTCTGAACAAGGTCAAGCTATTAGATGAGGGTTGATAGCCTCAAATCTCCATCGTAACCAACCCTTTTCCTATTCTTTACCTCCTTGGTCTGAAAAATAAGAATAAGGCGAGTTCTAACGTTGGTCATTGTTAAAAAGTAATCAAAGTGAAGGGAAGAACAATACATGCATAAACACCGTCCTAGAATTGCTTAGTACTATGCCTACTTTGTTAATCCGTCATGGTTTCCACAACCCTTGTTGTGAATTTATCTACTTATGTTCATAAGTAAACAATCAGAAGTTGTTGAAGTATTCATGATCATATACTTACAAGAAAAACTAAAAATATCCGGAAACTTAAATAATTGAAGAAGAATCAAGAATCAAGAATCAATGAACTTTTTAATCTCTCAAAACCAAGAACAAATCAATACCAAGTGTTTACGAATATGTTTCTTACAAAATATAAAGCATAAAACGTAAAAGAAAACCTAGAAAAGGTATTTATAGACATCACAAATCCTATCCTAAATAGAGGTGATTGAAAACTAGAATTGACAACTTGCACGGACACAGTCTACGATCCGTGGTAACTTCTATGGGTCGTCAAAGGTCCTCATGAAACTCAGATATTTTGTCATATTACAGGTTCACTTCCATGAGTGTCATCCACGACTCATGGAATGATTTACAGCTCGTGAACTGGTCTCATGGATCTCAGAGTGTTTGTCTTCTTGAAGCTTCTCTTCTATGAATGACATCCACGACTCATGGAATGAATCATGGCTCGTGAAATGGCCTCGTGAATCTCAAGCTTTTGTCTCATCCTCTGATTAGGTTCCACGAATAGGAAGTATGACTCATGAAAAGGTCCACGGTTCATGGAAACCTCTCATAGATCTCAGGCTTCAAGTACCTTTGTAGAAGTATTTCCATGACTGACTTCCACAACTCGTGGATGCATTCACAACTCATAGAGTTGAGTCATGGAAGTCAGTTTCAGCCAAATTCGCAGTCTTTTTCTGTACTTAGTCTCCGAACCATGTTTTCCAGCACAATACTCAAAAATACATCAAATCTACTAAAATTTGCTAAAGAACATGCTCTAATTCCAAGTTTTAAGCGTCGAAAGTGCCACAAAACCACGACATGTCAACACCCTGAAATTAAAACCGTTGCTTGTCCTAAAAATACAAAATAAAACTATTCTAGAGCGATGCTTAGGTAAAAGAAAATTAGGAACTATGGCACTTATATGATTCAAGTAGTTCAGCTCATAACAAATCTTCCCCCTCCTTTTCAGTCCACAACAAGTGCACAAGTATCATTTATCAAGATAACACAAGAGGATCCATGGACGACATTACGATATCAATAGATGATTTTGCATACACAGATGAAACTTACCCTAACAGTCAGCAATCAATGTTACTCTAGTGTCCTTACTACAAAGAAGTCCCAATCACAAAGTAATACATTCAATATCTGGGACTGAAGCAAAACACTCACACTCACAAAGAAATTCAAACAATGCATGCACAATACCATAGGCTTGCTCTTATTTAATATGCCTCGGTTGTCGAACAGTTGGACTAGGATCACTATAGGACTTTACTCCGCTTGTAACGTAGGATCGGGGATGGGTATAGTATATTTGGGAAATAGTGACTATGCCCTCCTTGACACTACGCTATTTTTCTTCCACTTTTTTTACCAACTCTTTTCCTCCCTTATTCTCCCTTTCTATCTCTTTTTCATCAAGCGACGGATGCGGCTTCTATTTCAAACTCAACTTTTTCTCATATTTTCTTCTTTTCTTTCTTTTCTTTTTTTTTCTTTTTCTTTTCCTTTTTTTCTAACACATACACCACACCCATTATTTTTCCTTTTTTTATCACTAACCTTTTTCTTTTCATACCTCATACTTCTCACATACCTCTACAGTAGCCACCCTCAACTTAGGCGATTTGCCTAAGTTGAGGTACACAATGTCCAAGGAGGGACCAGGGCCAAACTAAGGGTTTATAGAAAATAGCGAAGGTGAATAGGCTAAACAACAAAAAGGGTCAATTTTGGCTTAAAATCAGGGATCAAAAGATATTCAATTCATTTGGACGGTCATTTAGGCTAGGTGGACTATTTCAAAAATGGCATATGATCCTTTCCTAACAAACTATCTTACAACCTAGGTAAGACTAACCGGGCAAGTTCTGGATTGGCACACAATGCAAGAACGGTACGAATGCAGCTCACACACACATGGAACAAAGACAAACAACCAATTGCTAACTATCAGGTTCATGCCCTAGCTTAATCCATTCATCACATTGATAATCATAATGTCATGCACAGATCCATAGCAGTCAGTCTATCAAAAATAGCTAATCATATCACAAAAAATTGGAGGGGTCTCCACTTTTTAGTCAAAATCAATTTCAAATTAGGACATAGATTGAACTAAGTTTTTATTCTTGTTTCACTATACACAACCTATCTAAACGTACTGGTTCAATAGAAATAAAGGTTCATGGGGAAATAACATAGCAAGAAAACCCCATAGACTCGGATACTCACTGGTACCCTCTTTGGGTTGCCTCCCAAGTAGCACTTGATTTAATGTTGCAGCACGACGCGGGTGTCTTGGCTACTCAGACTTCACTAAGATACCCATCAAAGTACACGAACGACTGCTTCCCTTTCCCCACCAAAAATCAATATGCATTATTCTTAATACACAAAGAAAAGTAACTAGTTAGGGAGGCATGAAGATACATGTGGCGCCGAGGCACCGACATCTGGTAATGGAGATGGGGCTTGTGATGTGGCACCCATAGCAATATCAGTGGCGGCTGTTGTAGCCGTCGTGCTCAATGGATCAGCAATAGTAGGGACAACAGCAGGTGCCCTACCAGCAGTGGCAGACTCTGGAATCTCAAGTCTCAAAGATGTGGATCCTCCAATAACTGGAGCCAAACTGGTGGACTTACCCTAAAGTCTATGTTGCTTTTCCTCCTAATGAATGCGCATGTCATCTAGGGATAGTCATATGGCAGTAGCGATGTCCTTCCTCACTCACTTCAGGTCTGACTCAACCTCAAGAATGACCTCGGTACGTACCCTTTTTTCTCTAGCACCCGAGAGCACAGGCTCCTCCTAAGAAAACAAATCAACCACTCGATGCGGAACCATTGGGACCTCAATGGGGATGGAAGGAATATCAGGAGTGTGTCTAGTATTGTTAGATCTAAACATCTCTCTTAGCCATGCTATCTCATCCTTTATGTGTTCCAAATTAGGGCTATGTATAGTCTACAACTGAGTATTAACTCGATGCTCAAATCCATTTATTCACCTGAATATCTCACGAGTGACCCGATGTATCTCAGTCTTTACCCTAGCCTCAACGACTGCAACAATGGCCCTCACCCAAGGCTTTAGCTGATCCAACAAGTCATTCACTTACTTCTCTATATTGGTCTGATGCTCTATCAAATTATGGAGAAACTCTGCAGTGATGGTAACTATACCAGAAGAAGCTGGGCGCAGGGGCACAGGGGAGCAGTAGGAATGTCAATTGGTTATTGGGAAGTCATGGGCATAGAAACTGAAGTTGTGGCACCCTCGGCAACTACACTTACCCCCTTATCTGTAATATCTAATGGGTCTCTTGCTACCAAGGATCCCTCAACTCTCACTGTACCAGCTGAAATGGAGGATAAAGCTCGCCTGTGTGCAACTGAGTTAGTAGCATCCTTTATCAACCCAACATCCTGTGTCTGAGTTACCTCTATCATATGGTCCACATCAGGCATCCTCGAGACTACCGAGTCCATGCATAGGTGGTGAATCAAACAGGAAAAGGGGATGTTGGTACTGGGTCTGAATGCCCACTCATGAATCTTCTCAAATATACAGCAGGGGAAATTTATCTCATAACCAGCCCTAATGTTGGCTACTAGTACTGCACGGTGAGAAGTCAGAGTATTGTCCACCTGAGTCAGACAAATGAAGAACTGGACAATGGCCTACCAAAACTTTTTGGCAAAGTTCAAGGTTGCCTCTTTGATGTCGCCTCTATGAACCCATTCTGCATACTCGCCATTTTCTACTATGTACCCTATAACCCATCTCAATAGATTAGCTCTCTGAACTGGGTCTCGCATTTTCAATTTATCTTTGACCATTTTCATTTTGCAATCAAACTCAGCCATGTCAACTTGTAGCTCATATTCTGGCCTGAACAAAAAGCACTAGATAGTGCACTCAGAGATATCAATGGGTGCATGTCACACCAAGGTGCTGGTGAGTGGGGACAGTTCCTGGTACCGCTGCCTCAGCTGAAGGAGTTAATTGTTTGTGGCTGCATAAGAGGCATAAAATTTCTGAACTATCTCAGGACAGTAGCTGCCTGAAGGCTCAACCATCCAACCATACCGGTAGTGATTAAATATAGCATGGATATCTGGTATGGATACTAAGCCCTTGGTCCGAATCCGTTGATCCTCAAAGATGCCCCTTTTGGGTAAACCTCTGTTAGATGAGGTTGCACCCTGAATATATTTGTCCATCATGGTCAGAACATACCATCTCCGATTATCTTGAGCCTCAGGTCTCTATACTCTGTCGGCCTCTTCTCGTGTTTGAGTCTCATCTTTTGGAGTGGCTGGATTGGAGGAACTTTTATCACCAAAGTCTGACTTAGCATCGTCAGACTCATCTTCTTCCCCAGTCTCGGTCCTTGTCCAGTGTTACTCTCCTGGATGCTATCACTTTTATCTGACGACCTCTCTCCAGCTTCAGTTTGAGGAGAAGTGGTCACTGCTTGTGGTGCAACTATAAGGGCTAGCTAAAGTGTTGCCTCCTCAGCCGCCTGTATTTGTGCCCCTTGCCTTGTAGTCCGAGGTAATACATCTGGGTCAGGCTGAACCTCATATACCTTCTCGGACCCACTCTTTTAAGATTCATCGAGCTCGTCTGTGAGTTTAGATTTGAAAAGACGAGCCCCTTCTTTAATTTCCTTTGTTGTGTGGGCTTTACCCATCTTTGGGGTGTTCTTAGCAGCATGGTACCTGCGGGGGGAAATATTAGTACAGCAGAAAGCAAGATAACCCAAAAAATATTCCAAATTTTATGTACTTAAAGGTCCACGAGCCTGTTACATGCCTCGTGGATCAGTCCACGACTCGTGGAACCCCTCGTGGTCTTCGGGAATTGTTTAAATGCTTGCAGGTTTGAGTTCCATAAGTGGCATCTATGATTCATAGTATGATCCACAACTCGTGGATGCCCCTTATGGAAATCAGACAATTCTAACTGTCTGCAGGTGTGAGATTCACAAGTGCAACCCACGACTCATGGTTTGATCCACAGCTCGTGGACGACCCTCATGAAAATCAGTCCTGAGAGCAGTCTTTTGATCTTGTTTCTACGAGTGCATTCCACATTCCGTGGAATGAACCACGACCCATAGAATGCTCTCGTGATTACTGTTACAGCAGGAAACCAAACGTTTTTCAATTTTTTTCATTCTTTCAACCACTTTTAACACTTAGAAACAACAATTACAAGCTTACACCAAGTATTCACTCCACAACTTTCATCCCTTAGGGTTTTGACAAATTAAATCATACAAGATGCACCCTAGGTCAAGTTATTTCAACCAATAACTCAAATAAGGTTATAATTGGATTTCATACCTTAGAATTAATGGAAGAATGTGAGTGAATACTTGTGATTTTGAGCAACTACCTCGACCCAAGACTGAATGTGAAATTTTAGGAACTTTGTTGGAACTTTTGGTGAAGAACAAGGTGACTCGGGATTGTTTAAGGGATTTGGGAGCATTTGAGAATTTAGGAGATGAAGATGAAGGGTTTTGGTGTTTGATTTTGAGTAGGATAGTGTGTGGGTCAGTTTTGATATGAAAAAATGGGGGAAGAATTTGATTTGGGAGGGATTTAAACAAGCAGGGGTCGCGGAACTGGTTCATAGAACCTATTCTCCAAATGACCAAATTCCTTTGATTTCTAGGACCAGAAACCACAGATCGTGGGTTGAACCAGTAGTCGTGGAACTGGTTCGTAGATTTTATTCTGCACTTGGCTAACTTAACCTTGTTTCCATGAGTAGGATCTAAGACTCGTGGTTTGATTCACGATCTGTGAATCCTTCTCGTGGAACCTCACTTACCTCTTTTCTGAGTTTATCTTTACCAGAACCTTTCCTCCATGTATTCCCACACACATAACAAACATTAGCATTGGGTTGCCTCCCAAACAGTGCTTAATTTAACATAGCGGCATGACGCAAGTCACTTGACTACTCAGACTTCATCAAGTTTCCTCATGGGTTGCCTCCCATGCAGCACCTAATTTAACGTTATGGTACGATGCATATCACTTGATTACTCAGACTTCATAAAGTTCCTTGGTTACTAAGAATTCACCAAGGGTCCAAACTTTAATAGCTTTCAGCTCCTCTATCGTTCCCAAATAAGCCTTTATCCGATGCCCATTTGTTTTGAACCTCTTGCCCTCATGATTTTCAAGCTCTATGGCACCATATGGGAATACTTGTACCACTTTGAATGGTCCAATCCACTTGGACTTCAACTTGACTGGAAATAAGAAACGTTTGGAATTGAACAGTAGGACCAAATCACCCCGCTGGAAGTCTATCTTCTCAATCTTCCGATCATGATACAACTTTATCATTTCTTTTTACAAGGCTGAACTTTCATAGGCGTTGAGGAAAAGCTCATCTAACTCATTCAACTGCCCAAGCCACTGCAATGATGATGCAGAGCAGTCTAAATTCAACTTTTTCAACGCCCACATGGCCTTATGCTCAAGCTAAACAGGTAGATGATATGCTTTCCCAAACACAATTTGATATGGTGACATACCTATTAGTGTCTTGTACATAGTCTAGTATGCCCACAATGCATCATCTAGCTTCCTAGACCAATCCATCCTATTTTTATTCACGGTCTTCGATAGGATTGACTTTATCTCATGGTTGGAAACCTCAACTTCCCTGCTAGTCTGAGGATGATAAGGGGTTGTAACTTTGTGTTTCACTCCATACTTATCAAGTAAAGATCAAAACAACTTGTTGCAAAAGCGAGAGCCTCTATCACTAATAATTGCCTGTGGTGTACCAAATCTGGAAAAGATATTCTTTTTCAAGAATGTTGTGACACACTTACCTTCATTAGTGGGAAGTGCAACCGCCTCCACCACTTAGATACGTAGTCGATAGCAACCAATATGTACCTCATCCTATTGGACATCACAAAAGGACCCATGAAGTCAATACCCCACACATCAAATAGTTTAATCACAAGGATAGGAGTGAGAGGAAACTCATGCTTCCTTGATATACCACCTTCTTTTTGACATCGACTGCAAGCCTTAGCAAAATCATTGGCGTCCTTGTGAATTGTCGGCCAGTAGTAGCCGCATTGCAAGATCTTGTGAGCTATTCGGATACCGCTATGATATCCCCCAATAGGGAATGAATGGCAAGCCTCTAATATCTCCATCATCTCAGTTTCAGGCACACATCTACATATCATGGTATCAGCATATACACCAAATAAAAATGGCTCCTCCCAGAAGAATTTCTTAACAACAGACATGAACTTTCTTTGCTGGTGTACAGACATATCAGGAGGTACCACATCACTTGCAAAATAGTTGGCAAAGTCTGCAAACCATAGAATCAGATCTTAGGAAGCGGCTAACACTTGATTGTCTGGGAACCAATCATCAATCTCTTACTCATTATTAAGCTTCAGCATCGCTTCCTCATCTAATCTTGGAAAATGATCTGCTACCTAATTTTTTGTACCCTTTCGATCCTTGACCTCAAAGTCAAATTCTTTTAGAAGAAACACCCATCTAATCAATCTAGTCTTAGCATCCTTCTTCACCGTGAGGTACCTAAGAGCTTTATGATCAGTTTGCACAATCACCTTAGTGCCAAACAAATAAGATCTGAACTTCTCGAATGCAAAGACCACAGCATGTAGCTCTCGTTCTGTCACAGTATAGTTCTTTTGAGCAGGATTAAGTGATTTGCTATCATAGTATATAGAATGAAGAATCTTTTTGCACCTTTAGCCTAGGACTGCTCCTAGCACCACTCCACTAGCATGTCACATAACCTCAAAAGGCTAAGACCAATCAGGTGAGACAATAATGGGAGCAGAGATCAACTTTTGCTTGAGGCATTCCAATGCTTCTAGACATACATCATCAAAAACAAACTTCACCTCCTTCTCCAATAACTTACACAAGGGATATGCAATTTTAGAGAAGTCCTTTATGAACCTACGATAGAAACCAGCATGCCCCAAAAAGCTTCAGATACCCTTCACAGAAACTGGAGGAGGAAATTTTTCAATCACCTTTATCTTCACCTTATCGATATCAATACTCTTCGTGGAGATCCGATGGCCAAGCACTATACCCTCTTTGACCATGAAGTGGCACTTTTCCCAATTTAGCACTAGGTTGCACTCCTTACATATTTTTAGCACACAGCTCAGATGAACCAAACAATCATCAAAAGAGTCACCAACTATAGAAAAATCATCCATGAACACCTCAATAGTGTCCTCCACTAAATATGAGAAGATCGACATCATACATCATTGAAATGTCACTGGCACATTGCATAACCCAAATGGAATCCTTTTGAATGCAAACATCCCATATGTACAGGTGAAAATGGTCTTCTCTTGGTCTTAAGGATCAATCCAGATCTGATTGTATCCCAAATAATCATCAAAAAAACAATGACATCCTCTACCAGCAACATGGTCTAAAATCTAATCCATGAACTGCATTAGAAAGTGATCTTTCTCAGTCTAAGCATTCAGCTTTCTATAGTCCATGCATACACGCCAACTTGTGAATGGCCTCATCAGAATCAACTCATTCTTAGCATTAGGAATCATAGTGATTCAACCCTTTTTAGGTACACATTAAACCAAGCTCACCCACTTGTTGTTTGCAATAAGGTAAACCACGCCTGCATCCAACCACTTGATAATCTCCTTCTTGACAACCTCTTGCATGGGCTGATTCGACCTACGCTAATGCTCAATACTCGAAACACAATCTAGCTTAACCTAGATTTTGTGCATGCAAATTCTAGGCAAAATCCCAATAATGTTAGAAATGGACCAACCAATTGCCCTCTTAAACCTTCTCTGAATAGAAACCAGAGCTTCAACCTACCCTTCATCTAATTCTACAGCAATAATAACTGGCAAGGTGTCATTAGCTCCTAAGAACACATACCGGAGGTGGAAAAGAAGTGTTTTAAGCTCCAACACTGGAGGCTCCTCAATAGATGGTCTGGCTGGTGGATTCTGTCCATTCTTTAGGTCCAAATCAAGATTCTTTAGAGCATAAGTATAAGACCCCATACCTACAAGTGCTTCCACCATATCATCATACTCATCAATATTCTCTCTGTTAAAATTCATAATAACAGCTACAAGTGCTTCAACACCAAGTCTCTCTTCAACAGGAACTATTAGCTGCTCCTCATCTACCATATCTATAATGGCTATAATTGATACTACGCGTATGTCATCATGATGTTCATAGACTGACAGACATTGAAAGTTACTACCTCATTATTAAGTCTGAATTTCATCTGCCTAGTCTCCAACTCAACTAAAGCGCATTCGGTGGCAAGGAATGGGCATCCCAAGATGATGGGAACCTTAAAATCTACATCATAGTCAAGGATCACAAAGTCTGCTGGAAAGATGAAAGTGTGTACTTTCATAAATACATCATAGAGAATCCCCACTAGCCTTTTCACCGTGCGATCTGTCATAAGAAGCCGCATTATAGTCGGTTTGGGGGCTCCAAAACCCAACTATTTGAACACTGCTAGTGGCATCAAATTAATATTGGCACCCATATCACACAATGCTTTGGAAAAATAGAAGGATCCAATAGTCCAAGGAATAGTGAAAGTTCTAGGATCTTCTTGTTTCTGCACTAGAGAACGGGAAGCTATTGCACTACAATGGTATAGATTATCAGCTGGCTCAAAACTCACAGTTCTCTTCTTTGTGACTAGATCCTTCATGAACGTTGCATAACCAGGCATCTACTCTAATGCTTCAACCAATGGAATATTCAATGAAAATTATTTCAGCATGGAGATGAACTTGTGATATTTACCTTCCTCAACCTTCTTGATCAATATCTATGGGTAAGGTAGAGGAGGTAATGGTATAGGCTTTAAGACCCTTGGAACCTCGTCATTCTTCTCCTTGGTGGCTTTGGACTTCTTCTCAATTGGACTTTCATTACCATTATTTTTCTCTGAATCGACCATAATTTATGCATCATCTTTTTCAAGTTCAACTGGCTCATCAACAACTATAAGAATAGGAGGATCAACAGTTTGTTTCCCACTTCGAGTAGTCACCGTCATGCAATGCCCATCAATTTTTAGATTTTGGACTGTATTGCTAGGAAGGGTACCCTTTTGACGTAGGTTTAAGGTTGCAGACAACAGTTCGTCTATTGCTCAATTTTCTTGATGGTGATGGCATGTGCCACTACTTTTTGATTCATACCTGCAATGTCAGCACATATCTCCTTCAAGTTACCATCAATCGAATCCACCTTCTGCAATACCTTATCCAACATCTCTTTAATTATAGGCTGCTCAGATCCTGCTTCATGGTTACCAGGAGGGACATACAGACCGCTTCTATCATTCTTGTATCCATCTTTCTTATGCCAGTCACCATCCTTGTCTCTACCCCTGCTCCTATCTTTATATCTAGACCGATTGTAGTTGTCATATCTATCTCTATTCTGACCTTGATTTCCTTGGACATTGGCCTAGAAACCCGCCACTTGATCATTCAGATAATTAGCTTCTTTATCAGATTCATGCCCATCTTGTCTTAGTGCTTTACCTTGTGAACCTACAATATTCACCTTCTCCAATTTGTTATTAAGAATTTGTTTCGCAATCAGATCTATAGTTGTTTTTAACCCTGCGAAATCCTATCAAATCTCCTGTGATTCCTGATAGTCTATGGATTTCCCAACCGTATAAGTTCTTGTTGCACTTTCAGCCTCTCTCATATGTCAAGCCCTATTCATCTTAGTAACCCTATCGAGCATCTCAGAAGCTTCAACATAAGTATTCTCCATCAACGCTCCCCCAGTGACTGTATCAGCTACTTCCTTGGTGTTCGTATTCAATGCTCTATAGAACATTTCCATCAAATAATCTGAAGGGATCCTATGATTCGGTACCTGTTTTAGCTTCTTATTGAATCTAAGCCATGTTTCATACAGTGCCTCTGTGGGTAACTGCTTGAAGTTATAGATTTCCTGCTTGAGTTGCAACTTCTTTGATGGGGGAGAGAAACCTCTCTAGAAATGGACTTCTCAGTTCAAGCCATGTGAATATTGAAGCATCAGGTTGTTCCGCAAGCCAAAGTGTTGCTTCTCCAGTCAAAGAGAATGGAAAGAGCCATAATCTGATAGCATCTTGATCTACCCCTGGAATGTTGTAAGCCTTGTAGATCCCCACAAAGTTCATCAAGTGCAAGTTTGCATCATCAGTGGACTTGCCAGCAAATAATCCCTTCAGGTTCAGCAGCTGAATCATAAGTCTTGTAATATAAAACTTTGTACTAGCGGACAGTGGTGGCAATACTATAGGGCTTGTTGTCCCTGTGTCATTGACATCATCATCATCAACATTGTAGTGAAGGATGTGTCAGGGCTACTGAAACTGGTGACCCCTATTCCCTCTCAGACCAATCGGATCATGATGTATATTACATCTAGTTACCTCATCTCTCGCAGCTTGAGCATCCAGTGCGACTTGACGAGCAGCTTCTTGCCTTGCTTGCCTTTCTTGCCTTGCTTGCTCAGCTATAGCATTTCAATTTTCTAAGTCTGCAGCAACCTGAGCATTATATGAAATTTGGGCATATTCTTTTGCCTGTTGCTTTTGTTGTTCCTTGGCCAACATCTGGGTTGTGGCCTCTTCCGGTGTCTCGACAACCACCTCGTTTACCATGTTTCTCAGAGTTTGTTAGATTTCGGGTCAAATGGAATCAGGGGATTGCCTTGACTTTATGTGTTGGGCATGCACAAGTGTGCAACCTGTTGGACAAGAAAAAATTAAATATGGAAATAAGGACTAACAGTCAAATAACACAATTGCTCTTAATCCTAAAGCGTATTCCTTGGCAATGGTGCCAAAATTTGATATGCCCAAATTACACCTCCATAAGAAGCATAAAGCGGTCATTATTCAAATATACCAAGGTTGGGGTTGATCCCACAGGGAATTTGGTAGGATCTCATTCAATTGTGTGTATTCACGCTCTTAGCCGTCTTATTTCCCTAAAGAGGGGGTTTAAGTAACAGTAAATGTTTGTAAATTATTAAGTAACAAATAATCAGCAAATATTAATATTTTTGTGATTTAGAGAGAAGATGGACTAGGATTGTGTTCCCCATGAGTTCATAATGTTGTAGGCATTGTAGTAGCAATCTATTCTGGTGCTTAGCATGCAAGATCAGTAAGTTAGGTTCACCTAAATGGTTGGTCCCCGAGATAGATGAACTTCACCATGCAACTTGATCTGTCTACGGGTGTATACTTTACTAACTCTTACCTTTGATCCCAGATTAGCTATTCCTGGACTAAGTCAAGCTATTAGATGAGGGTTGATAGCCTCAAATCTCCGTGATAACCAACCCTTTTCCCATTCGTTACCTCCTTGGTTTGGAAAGTAAGAATAAGGTGAGTTCTAATGTTGTCCACCATTAAAAAGCAATCAAAGTGAAGGGAAGAACAATACATGCATAAACACCCTCCTAGAATTGCTAAGTACTATGCCTACTTTGTTAATCCGTCATGGTTCCCACAACCCTAGTTGTGGATTAAGCTACTCATGTTCATCAGTAAATAATCAGAAGTTTTTGAAGCATTCATGATCATATACTTACAAGAAGAAGTAAAGAAATCCGGAAACTTGAATAATTGAAGAAGAATCAAGAATCAATGAACTTGTTAATATCTCACAACCAAGAACAAATCAATACCAAGTGTTTAAGAATATGTTTTCTACAAAATATAGAGTATAAAACGTAAAAAAACCTAGTAAATGTATTTATAGACATCACAAATCCTATCCTAAATAGAGGATATTGAAAACTAGAATCGACAACTTCTACAGACACAATCTACGGTCCATGGAAACTTCTACGGGTTGTCAAAGGTCCTCGTGAAACTCAGAGCTTTTGTCATCTTGCAAGTACACTTCCATAAGTACCATCCATGTCTCGTGGAATGATTTATAGTTTGTGAACTGGTCTCATGGATCTCAGAGTGTTTGTCTTCTTGTAGCTTTTCTTCTACGAGTGCCATCCATAAGTCATGGAATGAATCACAGCTCGTGGAATGGCCTCGTGAATCTTAGGCCTTTTTCTCATCCTCTTATCAGGTTCCACAAAGAGGAAGTATGACTCGTGAAAAGGTCCACGGTTTATGGAAACCTCTCGTAGATCTCAGGCTTCAGGTACCTTTGCAGAAGTCTTTCCACGACTGACTTCCATGACTCGAGGATGTATTCACGACTCGTAGAGTTGAGTCGTGGAAGTCAGTTTCTGCCAAATTTGCAGTCTTTTTTTGTACTTAGTCCCTGAACCATGTTTTACTGCACAATACTCAAAAACACATCAAATCTACTAAAAATTGCTAAAGAACATGCTCCAATTCTAAGTTTTAAGCATCGAAAGTGCTGCAAAACCACGGCACATCATTGTCCCCATAGTTAGCTCAGCTTGGGGTATGTCGGTTAATAGTAGCTCCCACAGTGCAGATTATATATATGCATTGACCTTGTATTCGCTACTTAATTATTTATTTCAGTTCAGTATATTACATTTCATGTTAAATACTTGGTCATTGCATCAGTTTGTTCTTCAGCTTCATGTTTCGGTATATCTTCCATGTTTAGTATTTATGTTTCTTGAATTGCATATATTCCAAATGCTCAGTACATTCAAAGTACTGATGCATACTTTTGGGCTGCATCCTATCATGATGCAGGTTTAGGCATTCCACATCCAAACAATGCTTAGCTCGATTTCTTAGCTTTCTCAGCGATCAGTTGGTAAGCCCTCATAGTTTAAGGATGATTATTATATTTACTTATTCAGTCTTTATCTTTAGTTTTCATACTTTTAGAGTTATCTAGGGGATTATCCCAGCAACTCACTTTAGTTAGAGGCTTTCAGACATAGAAATAGTTTCAGCTTTTTGAGTCAGTATTTAACTCAAATTTTTATTGTAGCATTATATATTCAGATATACTTGGATTATTTTCCCAGGCCCATTTACTAACAATAGTTTAGCTTCTGCTCAGTTAGTATTTTACTCAGAAATATGTAGCTATGCCAGACCATGAGTTAGCTTGGGGTCACTTGTGACACTAAGCACCGTGTCACATCTAAGGGGTAGCCTTGGGGCATGACAAACTTGGTATTAGAGTATCAGGTTTATGTGTCCTAGGGTGTCTGAATGTCGCATTGAGTAGAGTCTTTCTCATAGCGTGAAGCGCGCCATACTTAGGAGAGAGAGGCTATGAGATGTCATTAGGAAAAACTTCCCTTCTTTCTTTTCCATCTAGTGCTATAGAGTATGAACTCTATTTAATATCCTTCTAAATCATGTTCTACGCATTATAGAAAAATGCCTCCCATAAGAGAAAACAAAAGGGGAAATAGAAACAGGAATGGCAATCAACAAGCACCACCAGCTCCAGCAGACTCTCTGAATGAGCAAGTCACTCATGTTGAGTTCAGGGCTGCCTTTTAGGTACTTGATTAAGCCATGACTGGTCAAGTTAAACAGCAGGCTGTGGCACCATCCCCACCTCAAAATAACTCCACAACAGCCAGAGTCTAAGATTTCACTCGGATGAATCCACCAGAGTGCCATGGTTCCAAGTCTGAGGAGGATCCACAGGAATTCCTTGAGGACATCCAGAAGGTGACAGAGATCATGGGTGTCACCCCGATTGAGAGTGCAGACTTAGCCACTTACCAACTGAAAAGAGTGGCTCATTCCTAGTATCAGCAATGGAAGGTGTCTCGTGGTACAAATGTAGGCCATGTGGATTGGAATATCTTCAAGACTGTATTTTTGGACAGGTTTTTCCCACTTGAACTCAGGGAAGCTAAGGTTCAAGAGTTCATCAACTTGAAGCAGAATGATATGAGTGTGAAGGAGTATTCTCTCAAATTGACTCAAGTGTCCAAGTATGCTCCGGCAATGGTAGCTGACTCCAGAGCTCGGATGAGTAAGTTTGTGTTAGGTGTCTCGGATGATGTCATCAATAAATGTAGAACTGCTATGTTGGTGAAAGAGATGGACATCTCCAGGTTAATGACTCATGCCTATCATATTGAGGAGGAAAAGATTAAAGCAAGGTGGAGAGACAACAAGAGGGCTAGAACAGGTGACTTCAGTTATTCTCAACAGACGTCAGATAGTGGTAACCGCTCTCATTTCAACCAGAAATCTTAAGTTCTAGCCCCATCTTCTACTAGTGCCCCAGTTCCCAAGTTCAGACAGGATCAATGGGTTAGAGCACTAGGCTCTAAGTCGCAAGGTAGTGTCACTAGTGGGCGCACTCATCCAGTTTGCAAGAAATATGGTAGGAACCACCCAGGTGAGTGCATGGTATGTAGTGGGAACTATTTTGGATGTGGTAAATCAGATGACAGGATGAAGAATTGCCCAGCAGCTTCTTAGAAGGGCAGGGATACCCGTCACAGAACTAGGCTAACTCCACAGCAGCTCCAGAAGGTTGCCCGACTTAGCAGGGTGCCTCATCTAGTATAGGTGGTGGTCAATGTCATAACAAACTCTATGCTCTCCAGACTCGACAAGACCAAGAGGATTCTCTTGATGTGTTCATAGGTACATTATGAGTTTTTTATCTTGATGTTTATGCGTTGTTGGATCCTGGTGATACACTTTCCTTTATGACTCCCTATATAGCAGTAGATTTTGGTATCAGTCCAGAAATTCTCCCAGAACCCTTCTCAGTCTCTACTCTAGTTTGTGATTTAGTCACAGCTAGATGAGTATACCAAAATTGCCTAGTCACAGTTTCTCAAAAAGTCACCTTAACCGATCTTGTAGAGTTAGAAATGATTGACTTTGATATTATTCTAGGCATGGATTGGTTGCATACCATTATGCCTCAGTTGACTTTAGAACCAGAGTAGTCCAATTTCAGTTTCCTATCAAGCCAGTCTTAGAATGGAAGGGTAACACCTCTGTGCCTGTAGGTCGATTTGTCTCTTACCTTAAGGCCCAAAAATGATTTCTAAAGGGTGTATCTATCATCTTGTTTGGGTTAAGGATTTAGATTTTGAGACCCTAACTCTCTAGTCAGTCCCTGTGGTCAGCAAGTTTTTAGAAGTATTTCCAAAAAATATTCTCTGAGTTCCTCCCGAGAGGGAAATCAACTTCAGAATAGATCTTCTTCCGGCCTATCTCAATTCCTCCTTACAGAATGGCTCCAGCTGAGCTTAAAAAGTTAAAGGAACAACTTAAAAGAATTTCTAGATAAGGGCTTCATCAGACCCATTATCTCTCCATGGGGTGATCCAGTGCTTTTCATGTGTAAGAAAGATTGTTCTCTCAGGATGTGCATCGACTACCATCAGTTGAACAAGGTCACAATCAAGAATAAGTATCCCATCCCCAGGATTGATGACTTGTTTGAACAGTTTTAGGGTGCCAGTTTCTTCTCAAAGATCGACCTCAGATTTGGTTATCATCAGCTCAGAGTCAGAGATTGTGACATTCTTAAGACAGCCTTCAGAACTCAGTATGGTCACTATGAATTTGTAGTTATGTTTTTTAGACTAACAAATGCTCCTGTAGCTTTTATGGATATGATGAATAGGGTGTTCAAGCAGTATCTAGACACATTTGTTATTTTCCTCATAGATGATATCCTCGTGTACTCCAAGAGCGAGGAGGAGCATGTGAATCATTTAAGAGTTGTGATGCAAACTCTCCAGGACTGCCAGTTATTCGCTAAGTTCAGCAAGTGTGAATTCAGGCTGAAGTCAGTTGTCTTCCTTAGTCATGTGGTGTCTAGTGAATGAATCCGAGTTGATTCTTCAGAAAATTAAGGCAGTAAAGAATTGTCCTAGACCCACTTCTCCTATAAACATCAAGAGTTTTTTGGGTTTGGCTGGTTACTACAGGAGATTTGTTGAGCGATTTGATAAGTTGGTATTCTACCTACTTATTTAGCTTTTAGTCTTATGCTTTTTCTATGATAAAGTGGAAAAAATAGTGCAATTGACAC
>QJPP01005004.1:0-45183 GCA_003996215.1 Jaltomata sinuosa
CATATATATTGAACCCGTCGCTACCCGGAATCTATATCGCTACTTTAGCCATGGCTCTCACAACCCTAGTTGTGGGAGGTTTAGTTAATCATGCTTGTAGAAGAATAGAAGAAAGTCATATTCATAATAAAGAAAAGAGATCCTTACAATATAGTGAAAACAATCTTCAATTATTCCAAGAACAAGAAAAACCAAGATCCCAAGAACCAATCAAGAACAAGATTCAAGGAGGAGGAAAACGTGTGTAGCGTGTTTCCTCTCTCAAAAATCGCTCAAAAACTCCTAAATCTATTGGGAGAACTATTGTAAAAAGCTTGACAAATAAAATAAACCTAACATAGGGTATTTATAGGAGTCTAGGAAACAAATTCCAAAAACGCTCGGATTCCGCGTCGCGGACTGCCTAGGTGTGACGGCCAGGCTGACGGACCATCACTGGCTTGACGGACCGTCGACTGGACCGTCGTCACTAGGCAGTACCCACTTGACGGACCGTCGCCTGAACCGTCACTCTTATCCAGAATGCTCTTTTTGCTCGTATTTCCTTCCGTTTCCATGTTTGTCCCTATTTCCTGAAAACATAACATAAACCCATCAAAAGCGACAACGGTTGCTTGAAAATGTACGATTGTTCTTAGTTAAAAGGAGTCGAAAGTGCCGTAAAAAGGTGGCACATCAACACCCTCAACTTAGACGTTCGCTTGTCCTCCAGTAACAAAACATAAAAGAAAAAACAACACGACGACTCAACTAAGAAAACAAACTCGTGTCTCTAGCAACTCATGGTCATTCAACATCTTATTCAATTTTAATTCAAGCTCCCTCGTAGCACACAAATGTATGAAACACTAACTTGCATGGATCCAAATATGTCATTCCGATATGATAGAACATTCTACATACACGCGTGCAGCTATCCTAACAATCAATAGACAATACAGAAATCTTGGTGCCCTCACCACAAAGAAGTCCCACACAAGATTTGGGACTAGGTAAGCGCTCACACTCACAAACGATTTCGAACAATGCACATGCGATACCATAGGCTTGCCCTTACTCTTCTATTTCAGTTCTTCAGAAAGCCACTCAGGATCACTACAGGACTTGTTTTGGCTTATAATGAGGCTTCAGGTGCAGGTAGGATACATTTAGGGGTTAGTGACTAAGCCCTCCTTGGAACTACCGACGTCTTATTACCACATAACTTTACTTTGTCCATCCTTATTCACCTTTTTATTTCCTTCTCTCTGGCTACAGGTGCGGCCTCTTTATTTTGACAATTCTTTTTATTACTTTTTCGATCTTTTTCATCTCTTTTTTTTTTCTTTTCTTAGGCACACACCCGAATTTTCATTCTATTCACAACCAATCTTCTCCATCCTCTTTTTCTTATCATTCACCTCTATAGTAGCCACCCTCAACTTAGGCTGATTGCCTGGCTTGAGGTGCACGATGTCCACGGAAGGACCAGGGCCAAAACATGGTTTACCTCTATAGTAGCCACCCTCAACTTAGGCTGATTGCCTGAGTTGAGGTGCACGATGTCCAAGGAAGGACCAGGGCCAAAACAGGGATTCAAGGTTAAACAGGAATGGTGACAGGTTATTGAACGAACAAGGTCAATTATGGCTCAAACAGGGTTCAAAGGGACTATTTGCATTTGGACGGTCTTATAGGTTAAGTTGACTGCACACAAAAAGGGCCTGTGATCCTTTCCTAAGCAACCAACTTCGAACTCAACAAAATAGACCGGGCAAGTTCTAGATGCATGCACATAGTAAGAATTTATAACAATACGCTCACACACACTTTGCACCAAGAAACTATACCACTACCGACTATCAAGACAACAACTTGGCTTAAGCATACTTATTCCTATCATAATCACACAATGACATTCAAGGATCCAGACAGTCAATCGTTTCAACATAAGCTCAAAACGAGAAATTTTTTAAAGGAGGCTCCTTTTAGTCAAAGAAAAATGCCACATGCTTGCTATAGACACTTAGAAAACAACTAAAAATTTAAACGACAACCTAAACATGCCGGTTCTACTAGATAGCACACCGGAGGGAAAAGAACTCGGCAACAAAAACATGCCGGTTCTACTAGATAGCACAATGGAGGGAAAAGAACTCGGCAACAAAAACCCTCGGTGGTGACTCACAGGTTTCCCAACACCCTCAACTTAGACTCATGCATTGTCCCCAATGCATCCATATGAAAGCTAAAAAACTGTGAGAGAAAGGAATACCTGTGAAGTCGATAGGACTCAGATTCTGGAATGATGTTGGAGACCGCCAGGGTCTCCAAATCAGGAGAACTCGATGGAGTGTGTGCATGCGACAACCTCATGTTGCGTTCCAGCTTCCTCTTTTGTTGGCTCCGCAGCTCGTCGCGACAACTTCTTCGCTCTTTCTTTGCAGATTCTCTTGCAGTGTTTTCGTTTCCTTGATCTATTTTCACCGCCTTCCTCTACATGTTTCCCTTCTCGCAGCATCATTCTCACAACAACTAGAGTCTCTACCAAACCCTTTTCCTCGAGATGCACATCCGCAGGAACTTCCTCAATAACATTGACGACCGCGACCACCCTCATGTCACTTGGTTGCTTCCTCAATTTAGACACATCGAACTTGACAACTTCATTGTTTATCCTGAAGGTCAGTTCATTTCTTTCCATGTCAACCAATACTCTTGCCGTGGCTAGCAATGGTCGTCCCAAGATTATGGGCACTTCAAAATCCACTTCGCAATCCAAGATCACAAAGTTAGCTGGGAAGATAAGCTTACCGATCTTTACTAGCACATCAGACAATATTCCCACGGGTCGCTTTACCGAACGGTCAGCCATCAACACTCTCATGGATGTTGGTTTAGGAGCTCCCAACCCCAATTTTTTATAGACTGCTAGCGGCATCAAGTTGATGCTAGCACCAAGATCACACAAGGCTCTTCCGAAGCCGAGTTTCCCTATAGTACAGGGAACAGTAAACGCACCTGGATCTTCCTTTTTGTCTACTAACGACCTTGAGGAAATAGCACTGCAGTGGTGGAGGTTGTCTTCCGGTTCAACACTTACCGACCTTTTCTTTGTAATCAAGTCCTTCATGAACTTGGCATAACCGGGCATTTGTTCAAGCGCTTCCACCAATGGGATGTTTATTGATATTTGCTTGAGCATGGTTAGGAAATTCAGGAACTTACCATCTTTCGCTTTCTTCTTCAGGCGTTGTGGGAAAGGAGGTGGTGGTCGAGGCATCATAGTTGGAAGCTTTTCAGCTTCTTTGCTTTTCTCCACGAGCTCTAGAGTAGCTTCCTCGACTTCCTTGTCATCCACGATCTCACCCTCTTGAGTCTGAATTACCGGATGTGATTCCGGTAATATTTTTTCGCTTCTTGTGGTGATCGCCATACAGCTCGCGTCATTCCTCAGATTTTGAATCGTGTCACTCGGCAAGGTACCTGTCTTCCTTAGGTTTAGAGATGCCGAGATGAAGCCCACTTGTTGTTCCAATTGCTTAATCGAAGTGGAATGCGACTCCACTATTTGACTCATGGCCGATAACTCAGTCCTTATCTCCTTCACCCCAGAGTCAGTCGATTCTACCTTCAGCAGCATGTTCGCCATCATGTCCTCTAGCTTGGAAGTCCCTGCCTCGTTGCTAGCTTTCTCCCGATTACCAGGTGGTACATACAACCCACCTCTATCGGTGTTATTCCTCCAGTTTCCTTGATCGCGATTGTAGCCAGCTTTCTCATAGTAGTTGTCCTTCTGATAGGTCCGACCTTGGTTTCCTTGGCCATTGGCCTGGAAACCCCCCAAGTAATTCGCCTCATCAGTTTCCAACTCTACTGCTCTACCTTGAGAACCTACAGCTTTTACCTTCTCTATACCTCCTGAGAACAAGTGCTTGGTCAGTAGGTCCAACTGCGTTTTCAGATGCGCCATGTCTTGGTCGCGCTCCTCGTCTTTTCTGCGCTGCTTGGCTGACATACCAACTGCATAAGTGCTAGCTGCTACCTCTGAATCCCGTGTATGCCAGGCCCTGTTGGTTTTGGTGAGCCTGTCCAACATAGTTGTGGCATCGGCAAAAGTGCGACCCATAAACGCTCTACCTGCTGCGTTGTCCAACGTTGGCTTGGTAGCTGAATTCAGTGCCCTGTAGAATGTTTACATCAAAAATTCATCGTTCAACTGATGGTTAGGGCATTGTGATATCTTCTTTTTAAATCGCAACCAGGTCTCGTGCAATGCTTCGTGAGGTTGCTGTCTGAAATTGCTAATCTCATCCCTCAACTGTATCATCCTAGAGGGAGGAAAGAACCTTTCTAGGAAAGCTCCTTTAAACTCTCCCCAAGTTGCGATAGAGTCGGGGGTCAGCTCTGTCAACCACAATGCTGCCTCATCAGACAGAGACAACAGAAACAACCTGAGCCTGATCGCTGTCTGACTCACTCCAGTTAACTCAAACGACTTGCAGATGCCCACGAAATTCATCAGGTGCTGGTTTGGATCATCCCCAGCGGCACCACGGAACACTCCTCTCAAGTTCAACAACTGGATCATCGTGCTAGTGATGTTGAACTTGGCTCCGGGCGCTAGCGGTGGAAGAGCAATTGCGCCCGTAGCGCCAACTCCATCCAAGTCGATATCCTCATCATTCAGCATAACATCGTCCTGCAGACCACCAGCACTCAGATTTTGTTGGGCCTGCAGTTCTGCAGCGAGCCTTGCTGCCTCTTGTTGTGCGGCCATATTCCGCCTTAACGTTCTAGAAAGCTCGGGGTCGTAAGGTAATGTTGATTCACCCGAGCGCCGGGTACTTGGCATGCACAACTCTGTACCCTGTCAAAAACAAAAACAACAAATAAACGTAAAAGCAGGAAAGTATGACTAAGAGTCAAATAAACACACCGGACTTAATAAACAACCGTATTCCCCGGCAACAGCGCCAAAATTTGATAACGCTCAAAGTACCACTCCAATTAAGAAGCGTAAGCGATCGTTGTCAAATATAGAACCCAACAAAGGTTGGGGTCGATCCCACAGAGAATATGGTGAAAGTTAAGTCTTTAGTGAATTAGTTGACTAATGGTCAATAGTTTCCGGTAAATAAAAGGGGGTTTTGGGTGATCAAAACGGAACAAAAACAATTAATAATTTATGAGAAAAATCAGTAGGAGAATGAACTAGGGAAGTGTTTACCATGGCATTGGTAACGATGTTGATCCTAAGCTTAATCAGGTTCTTTCTATATGCGTATCACGATGTGATTGAATTAACGGTATCGTCTAAACGTTTCTCAACCAAATAGACGAATTTACTTTTCAATTCTCTCGAACTTGAAAAGGTGTGCTTTTAGATTTCAATCCTAAACATCAAGTAGATTAATCTAGTTACAGCATTAATCATAAGACGAGAGTTGGTAGTCTCAAATCCTCGTCGTTAATCAAGTTTCCCGGTTTTAATCTCTTTACTCAAGCAAATTTAAACCTAGGCATGTTCTAATGTTTGCAACCACTAGAAAACGTTAAATAATGAATGATTAACAACGTGACCACATATATATTGAACCCGTCGCTACGCGGAATCTATATCGCTACTTTAGCCATGGCTCCCACAACCCTAGTTGTGGGAGGTTTAGTTAATCATGCTTGTAGAAGAATAGAAGAAAGTCATATTCATAATAAAGAAAAGAGATCCTTACAATGTAGTGAAAACAATCTTCAATTATTCCAAGAACAAGAAAACAAAGATCCCAAGAACAAATCAAGAACGAGATTCAAGGAGGAGGAAAACGTGTGTAGCGTGTTTCCTCTCTCTAAAATCGCTCAAAAACTCCTAAAACTATTGGGAGAACTATTGTAAAAAGCTTGACAAATAAAATAAACCTAACATAGGGTATTTATAGGAGTCTAGGAAATAAATCCCAAAAACGCTCGGATTCTGCGTCGCGGACTGCCTAGGTGTGACGGCCAGGCTGATGGACCGTCACTGGCTTGACGGACCGTCAACTGGACCATCGTCACTAGGCAGTAGGCTACCTCAGGGTGACAGTTTGGGTGACGGACCGTCACCCACTTGACAGACCATCGCCTGAACCGTCACTCTTATCTAGAATGCTCTTTTTGCTCGTATTTCCTTCCGTTTCCATGTTTGTCCCTATTTCCTGAAAACATAACATAAAGTCATCAAAAGCGACAACGGTTGCTTGAAAACGTATGATTGTTCTTAGTTAAAAGGAGTCGAAAGTGCCGTAAAATGGCGGCACATCAATTAGCGCTGCCTAAGTTTTCTAGTACTCCTGTTCAGGATCCGCATAATTTTATTACTACTTGTGAGGAGATACTATATCATTTGTGTTTACTAGAGACTCATGGAGTTGGTTATACTACTTATTAGCTAGTGATGTGCCGGTATTTTACGGCACATTTGATGCTTTTAACAAGGAAGTTTTGTTGGTTTCAAGTAAATATTGTGCAAATTTATGTTTTTTTGTTGTGTTTCAGGAAGGAAAGATTTAAATCAACAAAAGAGCTTAGTTGGGACATAAACAAGATATTTTGCTGATCATTTTGAGTTAAAACTAACCTTAATACAATCGTTGCATTCAACCTCGAAGAAAAAAGCTGACGAAAAAATTGAGTTAAAACGGGAGGCAAAATGGACCGTTCTTCACAGAAATGGTCCGTTCTCCCTTGTAATGACCCTCTAGGTCATTTCTCTATTTTCTCACATTTTCTACATTTTGAGTTTTCCCGTAGCAGAAATAGGTCATATATGACTTGGCGGGACTAACGGTTCTGTGCCTGGACTATTCATTTGGTCGTTATGACCATTTCCTTTTTTAGAACTCCGACTTGAGAAATCCTTGACTTTGGTCAACTTTCTTGGTAAACGTGCTCAGAATCAATTTTGGATAGTTCTGTTAGCTCTAGAGCATGGACTTTGGTCTATTTAGACCTTCAGTCAAGATTCAAAAGCTTTTAAGCTTTGAATTTTCTCTCGTTCTGTTTTTTGAGGCCAGTTGGGCTTGAAGGGTTGACTTTGGTCAACATTCGGAGAAGACAACCTCAGATGAAAATCTGCCTTGGCATGTTGCTATTGTTGTTGGCTGCTGGTGTGGCGTCAGGGCGCCGCCTGGCCTGCCCTTGCGCCTGGCACCAGTGCCCTTGTGCCTCAGATCCCACCTGGCACCAGCGCCCCTGTGCTCCCTTGGTCGCCATGGCGCCTGCGCGCTGCCTGCGCGCCCCTACGCTTGGGCGTGGTAGCCTTTATAGCTGGCCACCCTCTAAATTTCAGCTTATTTCCTCTCCTTCTCCAAAGGATTTCTCAATCTTTTTAAGCTCTAAAAACCTCCATTTTTAAACTAATCATTCCTTTACCTTGGAGGATTGTATATTTCCTGTCCATGCTCATTCTTGGCTTCTTAAATTGGTAAGTTTCTTTGTTAAATTGCAGTAATTTCCATTAATTTCCCTCTTTGAACTCTCTAGCTTGTGGGATATTTGGAGCCCTTCTGCTGGTCCATTTTTTATCAAATTTTGAGCATGCCCTCTTGGCGAGGTTGGGAACTGTATGGTGATTTTTGTTTCCGGTTTTAGGTTACGGGGCCTACGGGCCCTCTTGTGACCCAAATTTCAACCCGGCAAAATTATTAGAAATATGGGACCATTAGCTTCGTATTGACATGTATAATACTATTATCATAGTGTGGTTGATTGCGGATGCTTTTCATGGGAGATAAGCTTTGGTCTTGTGGATTATGCGCGCGTGCTCGGCTTTCCAGTAGGTTATGGTTTACTTTTTCTAGACTCTGCTCATCTAAGGTATGAGTATAATAATTTTCTAATGTTTGGTGGGATCTTGTGGTTTGGATATGGTTATAGTAGGCATGTGGATCCTTATAGGTGATTTAAGGGCCTTAAAGTAGATTCTAGCTAGCAAATCTTTAGTATAGGCTATAGCCTTTCCATAAGACTTGGCATAGGCGGTGTAGTATCCTTGGGTTTAGGATTAGATGCCTTAGCTTAGTTTAAGTTACTTGTGGTTGAGGTTTCTAGATTTAGGGAGCCTTAGCCTAGATTTAGATAAGGGTTTGTGATAGAGTAGGCATTATTATTGTTTTATTAATATTATTATTCTTGCTCGTTTGGTGTTTTATTTATCTTATACTTGTGGGCTCGAGGTCATGGAGGATGGATTGGCGGGAGGCCAAGTCAGTATGGTTGTTTTTTGCTTAAGTTTCTTTTTGTTGTATGATTTATGATGAGATTCAGTTAGTTGATTACCTTAGGCTGGTCCCTTGGGGGGTTGGTAGTTACAGTAGTGTTTTCCTTTTAATAATTGTACTAGAACAAGGGCCTTAGCATTCGTTGAAGGGTAGTTCATGGTAGAGTAGTTTCTTACTTAGATTTATGGATGTCCTTATCGTGTTATTTTTCTACGTTTGGCTTTGGTATGAATATTTGTGGGCCTGAGGCCATTGTTGAGCGTGATGGATTCCAGATTAGTACAATCTTGATATGAAGAATGAAACACCCTATCTTGGTATAGCTGCGTGTATTTAAATGTATTTATACATACATTTGGACTGTATCATTTTCATCCCATTCCGCATATGATTGGGTTATGGTATGAATTTACGGGAACTGAATGGTACGGATTGACGAGAGTTGAATGGTTGCGGTGGTTTAATAAGGAACCCTTCTTTTTAACAAATGGTTTCAAATTAAGGAAAGATTTCACTGGTTTAAGTTGATTGCTAACATCTAAAAACCTAAAATACTTCCTTTTTTTAAATGAATGGAGCTCCAGGGTGAGCATCCCACTTTTATCACTGCTTTTCATTTATAACCAGGGAAAAATGGTTTCTTTTTCTATAAACTTGTGCTACTGAAGAGAAATGGTACATCATTGTTTTACTAACTTTTGAATAGGAAAATATTTCTATTTTACGCACTTGATCTGAGATACGGTTCTGAACCTTACTTTCCATTGATTTTTGAGATAATATTAATAAGCTTCAGTGGCCCCCTTTGCATACATACGGGGTTTTAAATTGTGGTATTCATTTCTATTGGTAAGCTCTGGCTGCCCATGAGAATACTCTAGGTTTTCTGATTATACGTGGATTATGTGGTATTTATAAGCCCCGACGGCCTATATGGATATTACAGGTATTACAGTACGGTATTGGTTGGTAAGCTCCGTTGAGGTGACTCATGGTTTCATTCATTATTGCATTGGACATATTTCATTTCATTCATTTCACATTGCATATCATGGTATTCGTTGTACATCATTACTATCAAACTCCGTGTATAGTTGTCTTGCTTTTGTTGGGTGAACTTTCTGGGCTTGGGGAAGTCCGATTTGGTTGTTGCTGAACTATTGCTTTATTTCTTTCACATTATTGTGGTATTTCTCCTTTTTATCTAGGTTTTGACTATTATACTTCTTTCTACTCATCTTTTTTACCCTCGAGTTACATTCACATTTTGTTATATTTATATCTTATTTGAGCTTAGTCGACCGATGATGCCTACTAGGTACCGCGTGTTTTGATACTCATAGTACACTTCTGCATCTTTTTGCTTATACAGATCCTAGTACGAGTTATCACTATTGATTATTGTCCTCGCGCAGAGTTGCTGACCGGAGACATTGGGTGAGCTCTTAGAAATAGGAGTTGATCCACCTCCCTTTACTTTTGGACTAGTCTTCTACTGTACCTTCAGAGATTATCCATATTTTTTTGTATCTATCTAGAACATCTAAGTTGTAGTAGACTTGTACCAATTGACACTAGGTCTTGTGGGATTATTATGTATTTTATTCTCTTCCATCCCTTTTACTTATTTTTGTTTACCTTATCTTTCGCTATTTATTTATATTTTTTTTGCTTTTGGGTTCTTGCTTGTGTTAGCCCATTACTTGCAGTTCTAGGCTGAGGGTTGTCTTACCTACTGGTGGGTTTTAGTAGGTGCCATCATTACTTGAGTTTTTGGGTCGTGACAAAGTGGTATTAGAGCTCTAGGTTTACCAATGTTGTTGGTATAAGGGCAGGTGTATAGTAGAGTCTCGCATATCGGTACGATGATGTCCGTGTCTTATCTTTCAGAGGCTATTGGGCATCCTTAGGAAAGTTCCATCTTGTTGATCCCTTATCGTGCATTCTTGGCTCCATCAGCTCTAAAATTTAATTGTTCCTTTCTATCTCAGATGGTTATGATGAGGTTGACCATGGTCTTGGGCGAGGCTCATATACTTGCTGCTGGAGCGCGATTACCAGAGTTAGGGGTTGAGGGTGTTCAGTTTTAATCGAAGGTCATGGGGTCAACCCAGCCTCCAGCAGGATTTGTAGCTTCACCGGCCCTTCAAGGTATTCTAGCTAGAATTCTTAGATTATTGGAGAGTATGTCATGGGCTGGGACTCTACCTAGTGCACCTGGTGGTTTGCAGACTAGAGTTAAGACATGGACTTCAACACAGACAGTGGCACATCGTAGTCAGAGACTAAGAGCACAACCAGTCATTGTGGCTCCCTATTTGGAGAGGTTGCCAATTCCATTAGTTGCTCAGCCTATTGCAGCTAGGACAATTATGTCAATTAAGGAGCAGAAGATGTTGGGTAGGTTCATCAGGTTGGGTCCTCTGAGGTTTTCTGGTACCCCTGGGGAGGATGCTTATGAGTTCTTGATTAGTTGCTAGGTGAAGTTGTATAACCTTGGGTTAGTTGAGTCTTACAAGGTTGATTACACTTCATTTTAGATGGATGGTTTGGAAAAACAATGGTGGCGATCTTATACTGACTGCATACTAGCAGGGTCACCTTCGCTGACATGGGCTCAGTTCTCCTAGGCCTTCTTGGAGAAGTTTGTACCTCGCAGCTTGAGAGAAAGGTTAAGGGATCAGTTCACCAAGTTAGAGCAGGGCTCTATGTCAGTTTTTGAGTATGAGGCACGACTCCATGAGTTGTCTAGGCATGCTTCTATTATTCTTCCTACAGAGCACGAGCGGGTTCACCAGTTTGTCAGTGGGTTGGATCTACCACTTCTTTTGGCTATAAATTAGCTAGTGTCATCGAGGGCTACATCCTTGCGGTTTTTGATCATCCACGGGTTATTTAGGGTATATGTTATGAGGCCGGTGGAGGCTGTGGTAATAGGCATCGCCATCAGGGTAGTTTTACTGATTTTTTATTTTAAGGTAGAGGTTTATCTTGTGGGGGTTACCCACGACATTCTCAGTTTTGCCGGCCAGTTCATACATCACTACAAATTTTAGAGAGCAGTTGTTTGGGGTACAGTGGGCTGAGTAATCAAGGCTTAGGTCAGACTTCTTGAGGGTTGCATTTTGGGTATCCAGGCCATGATGGCCACTTAGGTTAAGCCTGATTTTCTTATCGGGGTACTTTAGGTAAGGGTTGTTATTTTTCCTATTTTGGCTGGCAATGAGTTAAGGTTTCAGTAAGCTTTCTTTTGTTATCTTTCTGTTGGCCGTTGTTCAAATAAGGAGGCTCCTCTGTAAGCCTAGCTCGACTTATAAACCTGGTATCTTTTCCTTTTTTGAGCCTTTGGGTACTTCCTGTTTCTTAGCTTTCGAGGACAAAAGTTATTTTAGTAGTGGATGTTGTGATGACACTCTAGGTCATTTCTCTATTTCCTCACATTTTCTGTATTTCGAGTTTTCTCACAGTTCTAACATGTCATTTATGACTTGCTAGGACTGACGGTTCGGTGCCCGGGCCATTCATTTTGTCGTTATGACCATTTCCCTATTTAATAACTCCAACTTAGGAAATCCTTGACTTTGGTCAACTTTCTTGGTAAATGCACTCAGAATCAAATTCTGACAGTTCTGGTAGCTCCGAAGCATGGACTTTGGTCTAATTGGACCTTTGGTTGGGATCCGAGAGCTTTTTAGCTTTGATTTTTCTCTCATTCTGTGTTTTTGTGCCAGTTAGGCTTGAAGGGTTGACTTTGGTCAACATTCGGAGAAGACAACCTCGAATGAAAATTCTTTCAGCGCTATTAGCTCCAAAATGTTGACTTTGGTCTAGAAGGACCTTTGGTTCGAGTCCCAAGACTTTCAGACTTGATTTCAGCCCTTAGGTTCCATTTTGGAATTGTTGGCCTAAAGGTTGATATTGGAAGAGGGGCCCACTTTTTATTAAATCGACCTCTGATGGGATTTTCAGTGATTTTGTTGGATCCAACCATTTCTAGTTGAATAACTCAATTCGTGTGTGTTCACGACACCCTGGATGCGTTCTCGGGGGTCCATCATGTGAAAATCTACCTTGGCATGTTACTGTTGTTGTTTGTTGCTGGTGTGGCGCCAAGCGCCGCCTGGGGCACGCCTGTCCCTGGCACCAACGTCCCTACACCTTAGTGCTCGCCTGGCAGCAGCGCCCCTGCGCTCCCTTGGCCGCCATGGTGCTTGCGTGCCTGCGCGCAGCATGGACGCCCCTGCGCCTAGGCGTGGCAGCCTATATAGCTGGCCACCCTCTAAATTTTAGCTTATTTCCTCTCCTTCTCCAAACAATTTCTCCATCTTTTTAAGCTCTAAGAACCTCCATTTTTCACCTGATCATTCCTTGACCCTGGAGGATTATATATTTCTGGTCCGTGCTCGTTCTTGGCTTCTTAAATTGGTAAGTTTCTTCGTTAAATTTTGGTTATTTTCATTAATATACCTCTTTGACTTCTCTAGTTTGCAGGCTGTTTGGAGCCTTTCCAGTGGTCCATTTTTTGTCAAATTTTGAGCATGCACTCCTGGCGAGGTTGGGAACCTTATGGTGATTTTTGTTTTTAGTTTCAGATTGCATGGCCCATTGTCCCGTTTATGACCTGTATTTTGACCAGTATAACTTATTAGCAATATGGGTACTATTATCTTTGTATTGACATGTAAAATGTTGTTATAATAGTGTGGTTGCTTGTGGAGGCTTCTCGAAGGAGATAGGCTTCTGTCTTGTGGATTGTGCGTGCGTGCTTGGCTTTTCAGTAGGTTATGGTTTACTTTTTCTATATATTGCTCGTATGAGGTATGAGTATAATAATTTTCTTATGGTTGGTGGGATCTTGTGGTTTGATATGGTTCTAGTAGGCATATGGATCTTTGACTTCTCTAGTTGGTGATAAGTCGGTAATCTACCAACTTATTGAGCCTTTACTCATAAATTATTGCTATGTTCTGATAAGATTTAGAGGTTCTTATGGCCTTTATTGATGTATTTGCAGGTACTTGTGATCAAAGATAGAAAACAAGGAAATAGACCTAAAAAGAGCCTAAAAGGAGTTGAATTGTGAAGTGATCAAACAAGATGAAGATTCTGCTTAAGGGTGCAGACCTCGTGCGACACGCATAGTCATTGGTGCGGTCTGCACCTCCCATCCACAGTCAGCTGAAGAATCTGATAAGGGCTGCGGCCGCTGTGCGATGCGCACATTGCCTAGTGTGAACCACACCCCACTTTGCATGAAGCTCCAAAGTCTAGATGAGCCACTGGTCTACTGAATGGAGTTGTGTGATGCGCACATCAAGACGTGTGAGCCGCATGTCATGCTGCACAACTCCTGAAGGGTATTTTTGTCCAACTTGGTGTGACGTTTTGGGAAAGTTCTAAAACCCATTTAAGGCATAGAATTGAATAGTTTTGAATAGTTTTTGAAATAGCTTTACTTTGGAAGCATGTTTTCTCTCCAAGACGAAGAAGTAGTTTCACTCCAATTCCTTCTTCCCAACCCTTGGAATCACTATTCTTATAAAAGTTGAGCTGGATATTGAATATTTAGCTTGAATGAAAGGGAATTTGACTTACCCATTTGTTATTGTTCTTTGTTCCTTTATCATGAGTAGCTAAATTTCTTGTCTAGGGATGTGTTGATAATGGGTGCTTGATAAAATGGTATCGGTGTTGCTAATTTGTATTTATAATTGCTAATATGACATGGGTCTAGTGATTTCACCATATTTTAACTCTAAAATTGGTGGTTGAAAACATTGATTTACTCTACTTGATTGTGTTCTTGCTTGCAAAAGGAGTTCACAATTTCGGATGTGAAATTGCTAGTGGGTACTTGGGATTCCACTCAGATTGAGAGTAGAAATAACTCAATTCACCAAAAATACCCACTTAAGGGTCTAAGCTAGAAATGGTATGACCTACCCAAGCATATGTTGGTTAATTATTGCTTAAACAATGGTGTTTGAATTATAAACCGTTGAATATATGATTGTTTGATCGAGAGATTAACAAGCATACCTAAAACCAATGCTATCCATGTCGTTTAGTAAGAATCTATATGAATGAGCAAGCACCCTAACCCACATTCGAGTCCCATTTGAGACACATCCCTAGTCGTCCTCTCTTATTGTTTACACCCCTTTTATTTTATTGTCTTACTTTGAATTACGAATTGTGACAGATTTCCCAATTCCCTCCTTACTTTACTTTTATTGTTTGCAAACAAACTACGCTCGTTGTGAAGTCTTTCTTTACAATCGACTCGGCTAGTCACCAATTCTCTGTGGGATCAACCCCAACTACCATCGGGAATATATAAATGTGTTTTTCTCTAACACTCGCCGATACCCTTATCTAGGAGAGTACACTTGAGCGTTATCAGTTGGCTTATTTATTTGGGTGCACTTTCTCTACTCAGAGAAGTCCGATTTGGCTGTTGTTGGACTATTGCTTTATGTATTTTGTATTGTTGTAGTATTTCTCCTTTTTATATAGGTTTGGACCATTATACTTCTTTCTAATCATCTTTCTTACCCTGGGGTTATATTCTTATTTTTTTATGTTTATATCTTATTTGAGCTCAGTCGGCCGATGATGCATACTGGGTACCGTGTGTTTTTGTGATGTAGATCCTAGTATGAGTTATCATCATTGATTGATGTCCTCATGCAGAGTTGCTGACTGGAGACATTAGGTGAGCTCTTAGCGATCAGAGTTGATCCACCTCCCTCTACTTTTGGACTAGTCTTTTACTATACATTCGGAGATTGATCGTATTTTGTTGTATCTATCTAGAACATCTAAGTTGTAGTAGAACTTGTACCGACTGACACCAGGTCTTGGAGGATTCTTATGTATTTTATTCTCTTCCCTCCCTTTTACTTATGTTGGTTTACCTTATCTTTTGATGTTTATTAATATTCTTCTACTTTTGGGTTTTTGCTTGTGTTAGCCCGTTACTTGCAGTTTTGGGCTAAGGGTTGGCTTACCTACTGGTGGGTTTTAGTAGGTGCCATCACGACTTGAGTTTTTGGGTCATGACATCCCTACCGTTGCCAGAACTAGAAATCTGCCTAATGTTGGAAGTTACAACGCAGAAGGAAACGGTCCATTGTGACTAAAAGTGGACCATTTTGGCATCCATTCTGGGGATGCAGCTTTCCTTCCCTCGACCAATCCAGATTTTATTGGTACTTGCCTATAAATAGGACTCCTAGGGTATTTTTGCATACACTTATTTTTGCCTACTTTTTACACATTTTTCTTGGAGAAACAATACGTTACTTATTGCTTTTAGTTTTGAACAAATTTGGGCGCTACTTTTAGTGCTTTTTGTAAGAAAAACTTTTGGTGATTAATCAAATCAGTTTGTAAGTATGTCTCTCAATAATTATTGTTTCTTTTATCTATAGTATGGGTAACTAAACCCCAAATCTGGGATTGTGAATCCATACAATAAACTAATCTTAGGGAAAGAGTGTTGATATAGGATTGAATAGGTTGTGGGTGAGTTGTTAACAATCAGATTGATGGAAAATTAGCCGTTGCAAACGTTAATTAAAAGCCCTTGAATCTTACTTTTTTCTAGAAGGATTCATTTATATTGGTAATTTGTTAATAACTAAGAACTCAAAGAGTCAATCTTTGTTAAATGGGATTTTGTAGGAATACATTAATTCCACTTAACTAAATATGGTTGTTTAAGCAATACGCTTCATTTCATTTCAGAAGATAAATGAATGATTGGTCAATTTCATATCGGAAGGAGGTAATTGGTATCATTGACCATAGTTCGCTTGAAATCAACCTATGATAGCCTATATCGATGCTTATAACTGTTAGATGAATTCCATTGTATGGTGAAACAATCCTGGATTCCATAAAACTTTGTTAATTCTAAACATTTATTTCTCACATTTATAGTCCATAGATTTATATGGGGGTTGAGGTTAGAGTTTATACAGACAACGGAGGTACTTGTTGCCAACAAGAAATCCTTTACAGAGGTAGCTGATCATGATCGTACTATAGAGGATTAGCACCATCATGATCTAGAGACCATAGATAAGAGGCCACGACATTAGGTCAGTTTCAGTGGTTCTCATTATAGTGGTAGAGGTTCAGGCTAGAGGGGCCTAGGGTATCAGCCACATCAGCATAAAGGCCAGTCTAGTAGGCCAGTTCAGGCTTCACTTTAGGCCTTTGGTGGGTCTCAGTTTTAGCAGGGTCAGAGTAGTCACCAGGGTTACAGTGGTTAGACTTTAAGGGGTACAACTTCTGGGGCATCAGGTTATGGTGGCCACACCAGTGAAACTAGTTCATCAAGGTAGGTTAGGCCGCTAGGGCCTTGTTATGAGTGTGGAGTCATCGATCATTATGCCAGATATTGCCCTTAATGGGGTATAGTTTAGCAAGCCGCTCAGCCTATCAAAGTAGTACAGCCACCGGCTACAGGAAGTGGTGTTCAGGGCCATGGTGGTACCCAGTATGGCAGGACTTGTGGTAGGGATGAAGGTCAGTTAGGTGGAGGTCAACGTAAATTTAAATGGTCCTTGGGAGATCAGAGGAAGAGGCCTCAGATGCAGTGATCACAAGTTTGATTTTTGTATGCCGCCAGTCAGCTTTAGCTTTGTTTAATCCTGGTTCTACGGGTTCTTATGTTTTTGCCTACTATGTGCCTAGTTTGGGGTTGGATAGTGGGCAGTTATCTATGCTTGTATCTATATCTATCCCAGTAGGCAATTCTTTAGTAGTGGATCAGATTGTGAGGACTTGTATGATATTTGTTGGTGATATTAGGACTTGGGGTGACTTGATGATTTTAGACATGCTAGTTTTTGATGTGATTATGGGCATGTACTTGTTATCCCATCATCGAGAGGTTCTAAATTGTTATGCCAAGATTGGTACCATCGTCGTGCCCAGCGTATCCCTGATTTTATGGCAGGGTTCTATTAGCTGTGCACAGTCTGGGATTATTTCTTGCCTTCGAGTTAGGAAGTTGATTTCTCATAGGTGTTTGGCTTATCTAGCATATGTCTGAGATGTTAGGGCTGACACTTCTTCTTCTGAGTTGGTTTCTATGGTTAGGGATTTCCTTAATGTGTTTTCGACTAATCTTCTAGGCCCTCAACCTAAGAGAAATATCGCCTTTGTTATTGAGTTGGAGCCGGGTACTAGGCCCATTTCAATTTCTCCTTATTGTATGGCTCTAGCTGAGTTGAGGGATCTTATGGAGCAGCTCCAGGACTTTCTAGCTAAGGGTTTCATTAGGCTGAGTATGTCACCTTGGGGTGCTCAAGTTTTTTTTGTGAAGAAAAAAGATGAGTCAATATGGATGTGTATTGATTATAGGCAACTGAATAAGGTAACTGTGAAGAATAGGTATCTGATGTCGCACATAAATGACTTGTTTGATCAGCTTTAGGGTTCAGCCATATTTTCAAAGATAGATTTAAGGTCAGGCTACCACAGTTGAGGATTAGGGAAGAGGACATCCCTAAGAAAATATTTAGGACACGTTATGGCATTATGAGTTCCTGGTGATGTCTTTTGGGTTGACTAATGCCCGTGCAGCTTTCATAGACTTGATGAATAGGGTGCTTAGCTCATATTTGGACTCGTTTGTGATAGTTTTTATCAATGACATCCTGATATACTCATGGAGTGGAGATGAGCATGAGCAACACTTAAAGATCATACTTTAGACTTTCAGAGATCATCAGCTTTATGCCAAGTTCTCAAAGTGCAAGTTTTGTCTTGAGTAAGTATCATTCCTAGAACAAGTGGTGTCAAAGGATGTGATTAGAGTGGACCCGAGGAAGATTTCAGCAGTTTGTGATTGGCTGAGACCTACTACTCCTACTGAGCTTTGCAGCTTTGTTGGGTTAGCATGGTACTACTGGAGGTTCTTCGAGGGGTTTTCTTCCATAGAAGCATGTTTGACTAGGCTGACTAGGAAAAATGTCCCATTCCAGTGGTTAGGTCAGTACGAGGATACTTTTAAGAGGCTTAAGGTATTATTGACTTCAGCTCTAGTGTTTACTTTGCACGTTAAGGGTCAGAGCTTCTCGGTATATTGTGATACTTCAGGGGTTGGTCTTGGTTGTGTATTGATGTAGCAGGGTCGAGTGATAGCTTATGCATCAAGACAATTGAAGGTTCATGAGCGTTACTAAAGTACTCATGACTTGGAGTTAGCGGCGGTAGTTTTCGCGCTGAAGATTTGGAGGCATTTCTTATATGGGGTGCACTAAGAAATCTTTACCGGTAAGCATAGTCTTCAGTACATCACGAGTCAGTGAGAGCTAAACTCTAGGCAGTGGAGATAGACTAAGTTACTGAAGGACTATAATTTCACTATTTCGTATCATCCATGCAAGGCAAACGTGGTAGCAGATGCCTTGAGTCAGAAGACAGTGAGTATGGGCAACCTAGCTTTACTTTCAGTTTCAGAGTGGCCATTGGCCTTGGACATCAAGTACTTGGCTAACTATTTGGTTAGGCTTGACTTTACGGATTCTAGTAGAGTTCTTGCCAGTGTTGAGGTCCATTCTACTTTGGTTCACCAGATTCATAGTCATAAGTTTGAGGACCAATGATTGTGAGACATTCGTGATCAAGTTGTTCGAGGTGAGGCTTGCCGGGCCACTGGAGATTCAGATGGTGTTATGAGGTTTGATACTCACCTTTGTGTTCCAACATTTGGGGATTTGATTCAGTTTATTCTCCATGAGGTGCATTATTCTAGATATTCCATCCATCCTGGCACAGCCAAGATGTATAGAGATTTGAGGCAGCTTTACTGGTGTAGTGTTATTAAGCGGGACATAGCGGAGTTTGTATCTTGGTGCTTAAACTGTCAAAATGTTAAGTTCGAGCACATAAGGCCTGGTGGATTGATGCAACGACTTTCTATTCCTGAGTGGAAGTGAGAAGGGATTACTATGGACTTCATAGTTTGGTTGCCAGACACTTCTCGAGGGTTTGATTCCACTTGGGTGATTGTTGATCGGCTGACTAAGTCAGTGTATTTCATGCCAGTGTATTCTACTTAAAGTGCAGAGAGGTTGGCTCAGATTTACCTTCGTGAGATTGTTCGTTTCCATAGGGTCCCAACTTCTATCATTTTAGACCGCGATACTCAGTGCACATCTCAATTTTGGAGGGCTATTTAGCGAGACATGGTTACAAAGGTTCAGCTTAGTACCGCATTTGACCCTCAGATAGATGGCCAGTCCAAAAGGACTATTCAGCTCTTGGAGGAATTGTTATAGGCATGTATCCTTAACTTTAGAGGTTCTTGGGATCAGTATGTGCCATTGATGGAGTTTGCTTATAATAACAGTTATCACTCGAGCATGGTAGGCATTTCAGATTGCTAGTGGGTTGGTTTGATGGTTTGGAGTCTAGGCCGCAGAGTACATATTTTCT
Organism: Jaltomata sinuosa; assembly: GCA_003996215.1. Taxonomy (NCBI): domain Eukaryota; kingdom Viridiplantae; phylum Streptophyta; class Magnoliopsida; order Solanales; family Solanaceae; genus Jaltomata; species Jaltomata sinuosa. The sequence continues at coordinate 19,692 of QJPP01005004.1, forward strand.
TTGTTATTCCTTAGAAAGAGTCTGAGTGATTCAGGATAGATTTCAGGCAGCCCAGAGTAGGAAGAAGATCTATGCAAATCGTAGACTCCATGCCTTAGATTTCAGTGTGGGTGACTTAGTGTTCTTCGTGTATTACCCATGAAGGGCTTGATGAGATTTGGTAGGCGGGTCAAGCTTAGCCACAAGTATATTAGGTCGTTTGAGATCCTTTAGGGAGTTGGTGGTGTTTCCTATCAGTTGTCCTTGCCTATGATATTTTTCGCTAAGCACCCACTATTCCATGTGTTAATGTTGAGGTGATATGTTAGATGAGTCGCATGTGTTGCAGTGGGAATCAGGTCAGTTGGATGAGAGTTTGACGTTTGTTAAGAAGTCGGTTGCTATTCTAGCTAGAGATGTCAGGAGATTAAGGTCGAAAGAGATTCCGGTTGTTAAGGTTCAGCGAAGGCACCGTCTAGTTAAGGAGGCTACTTGGGAGACAGAGAGATATGTGGTCTCAATATTTGCAGTTGTTTGAGCCTTCAGGTACTCCCTTGTTCTTGACTTTCGAGGACGAAAGGGTCATCATTTTAAATGATGGACCATCCTGTAACTCGTGGAACGGAGTTCTAGTAGACTCTCAAAAGTGATTTCTAAAATCACGGATCAAATGACGGTCTGTCATTCACTTTGACTATCCGTACACTGACCCGTAATCCCTGAAGCCTCTTCATCAGTTTTTGTAATTTCCACTCTTTTAACTCCTATACTAGGTTGTTTTAAGCCTATTTAGAAGGTTTTTTATTCCCACTTGGGATAAGTTATCTCCCATTCTTCCAAACAAGTTTCAAGAGGAAAAAAAAGAGTTTCATCTTCTCAAGCTTCAAGTTATGGTTTCAAGCTCCATAGCAAGGGATCCACTCAAAGTATCCAAGATCTAAGTCAAGTCTCCTAAGTCTTTTCCATTGAAGTGGGTTATTTTCACCGAAGGTATGTGGGTATTCAATAAGAGATTCCTTCACCCTTATGCCCAAAACCTCAATCTTCTAAATTGAACTTATGGATTTCTAAACTAGGGTTCTTACTCAATTCTTATGGGTCCTTCAAAAAATGTTTCCTCATGATTCTTCTATGGATTCTAACTCTAAATTTCATGATTTTGCAGGAGTTTTTGTGAGTGGTTTCTTATTCATGATTTTAAGGCCAATTCTTATTTTGATTTATGAACTCATGAAACTAATATTTTGATCTAAAATTAGGGAAAGTTTATGAAATCAGTTTCTATGTTTAAATTCATGGTTTCCTCTTGATTACTCATGATTTAGTTATGATTCTCTCATTGGTTTTAAAAGCCCAAGCATGAAAGTTGATTTCTAGCATGAACCCATGAAATTGCATATTTTCAAGAGAAATTTGGCATGATTAGATATCATGGCCTTTATGTATTTATGAAATTACATGCAAAATTCTTTATGTATAAATTTAGCAAGAAAAGTATATTTTGAATTATGGTCTTGCAAAGTTTTTAAGAATTATTATATTTGAATTGCATGCCATCAGATATGTCCTTATGCTTTTCAAACAGTTTTGGACATCAGATATGTCCCTATATTTTATGAAAGTTTTGGCATCAGATATGTCACCAGTTATGAACAACTTTGGCATCAGATATGTCATTGATTATGAACAATTTTGACATCAGATATGTTATCAGTATGAACAGTTTTGACATCAGATATGCCCAGTATTATATGAGATATATGCATATTTTAGGAGTAGTATTAGCACCGAGTTGGACAGGGTGAGAGAACCCAAAAAGGTCCCAGAACTACGTGCCCTCGTAGGTATTAAGTCCCCTCTATTGGGCATCAGTATTAAGTGATCACGCCAAAGTAATGCCTTTATACCCTGGCAAGGTATATTGGGTCCTCTCGATGGGGCGGATACATCGAATTTCATGTAGCTCACATGGTCTATGTGGGTTAGAGAACCTCCCACAGAAAATAGTTTATGCTTTTAAAACTTGCATTTGACTCTTATTCAAATTTAAGACTTATTACTTATGATTATGTTTCAGCTTATGATTAGTATTAGAGTCATTGTGCTTAGTTTATCTTTAAAAGTATGATTTTAATTTTTTAAGTATACTTAGCATGTTTTCATCATGTTCATGCATTGCTTACATACTTAGTACATTTCATAGTACTAATGCATTTTTCGATGCATCCTTTGATGATGAAGATTCAGGTGTCCCTTCAAAGCTTCGTGGCTACAATTCCCGGCCACTCTCGCTCAGCTTTGGTAAGTCCTCATAGTGCAAAGACTAGACTTTATTCTAGCTTTTCTATGTCTCCTTTCCTTTTAGATTCTTGAGTTAGTTGGGTAATTGTCCCATCAACTCCTTATGCTAGTTTTAGAGGCTTTCAGACATAGATGTTATGAGGTGATCTTTGAGTTGTATTTCCTATTCGACTCTCTATTTATGATATGTCTTCTTGTTTCATATTTCTTTATGATGCTTTCGTTCTGTTTTCCTTTACATGCTTGAGAATGCTATGACCAAGGGTTAACTTGGGATCCTTGTGGTTACAAGTCCCGTGTTACGTCTAGGGGGTAACCTCGGGGCGTGACATTTAACTCCAATAGACATGTAGAAATTACAATAATTCATCAAAAAAAATGTAAAAATAAATAATAAAGGAGAAGAAAACATGAAACTAATATTCTCCGGCCTCCACGGCTGCTCCTAACTCTTCGTTGGTCAAAAGTTCTAGAAAAATCATTCTTATGGGATATTTATAGGTGCAGGAAAAAGCCTCAAATAATATAACTGAGTCCAAAATGAACTAGGAAACAAAAACCTAATTGGTTTGGACTGTTGTGTTGCGTCGCTAGTCCGTTCTACTCTTCTCTTCGTGATTGGCTACGTGTTAATTGAATTGATATTCAATTGACAATTGCAAACATGCATATATATTATTATTATATTAACTTTTTTCCATTAAGCTGCCTGCTTGATTTCCATATATGATTTCTCATTTTTGATTCATTTCTTCTCTAAATTTCTTTGTCTTCACACCACTTTAATCCTACAAATAAAAATACCCAGTATTAGAATAATTATAAAATCAATGCTCAAAAATGACAATGAAAAGACTAAATGGGAGGCAAATAGTGACTAAATATAGGTATTTTTGGCCTCACATCACCACCCCACACTTAGACTTTTGCTCGTCCTCGAGTAAACATTAAAGCTCATCTCAATAAATCAAACTAGGAATACCACCACTTTGGTTGATACAAACAATTAGGCCATGTAACAAATCACAATATCAAGTACACTTCCCGATCATTATGCAAGATATACAAACAAACCACAAACTTCTAACCTCCTAACCTTAAAGACGGACTCTAACTCATCAAATTTAAGTTTGCTCACCTACTCCATCAAAAAAAGCTAATAAAATGACCTATCTATCATGAAACAAGTGCCGTCACAAGAAGAAATAGTCCACCCACACAATTTACAGAATCAAATATAATTTAAGGACTTTGCATCAAAGATCAACTCTCACACTCACAAAAGAATTCACATGTATGCAGAAAGAACCATATGATTGCCCATTATGTACATCTCCACTAATTAAGCATGCTCGAATAGAATCAAATAGGACTTTAAGGGGTTGTAATGTTGGCTAGGGCACGGGTAGGAAAACTATATAATAGTGACTTACACTTCCCTAAGCACTTTGCATTTTTTTAGACTTCATCACCCATTATTTTTAACACTTTATTTTTTCATCCTCTCTTCAATTTATTTTCACTAGTATTCTCATCATATCAAGAATGCTTCAATCATCATTTTTTTTTATCAAGCAATTTTTCTCTCTCTTTTTTTTTTCATGTCACATTCTTTCACACAGGGCCTTATCATCACTTTGTAGCTATAATTGGTCAACTTTTTTACTCAATCGTCCCTTTTTTCTTCAGCTTAACAATTTTATCACAGTCTATGCTACAATGATCAAGGAATCAGTGTGCAAGAATTAGGGATTCAACAAAAGGATCAAGTCAAAAATATGGCTACCAAATGAAAGGCTACAGGCTCAAAGGAGTAACTAGTAATATAATATCTGAAAAGGCTAAATTTTACAAGACAAATCAAAGAAAGCCTACTATCATCTTCTAATCACAACAATACTTATTATTTCACTTCAATAACATGCAGGGCAAGTTCTAGACTAAGATGCAAAACATGAAATATACAAAAATCTTCACCACACATGGCACAAGTCTCAATCAAGATGGATCAATTCTACTTCTAAGATGGACAGGGTCATAACAAACTATAAAATAATAATAAGCTATATACAGAGTCACTACTCTGAGCCTATGTGTCAAAAGATTTGCTAATTTATCAAAACTCAAGCACTCACAAGAACGTACTACTCCAAATTAGGCCTAAATTTCTAGTATCAAACAAGTCAAAAGGTCTTTTTTCTTTTCTCTCCAAAAAAAAACTACTCCTAAAATAATTTACTCTAAAAAAGTAAAAAAATAAAAAAATTTACTCTAAAAAATAAAAATTTACCCGGTTCAAAGATCCTCCCCTCGAAAAAGAACCGAGGCCATAAGAAAAACCAAGGAGTGGATGAGATATGCCGCTTAAAAAACTAAAATAAAAAATAAAAAATAAAAAATCTTTTTGTGTTTTTTTTTTCTATATATTTTTTTTTGTATTTTTTTCTCAAATAAATAAAATACTATGGCATACTCACCCTTAAACTTACAAATATCGAAAGAATCCCCACCCGACACTTAAAATCATGCTTTGTCCTCAAAGTAATTTATAGAAAAAGATGAAGAAGAAGGGTGAGAGATACTCCACGGAGCCCTCTAGGGCCTAGCTAAAAACATGTTTCTTCAATTTTATCAAGGGGCGAACAACCCCACACTTAAGCTTAAACCATGCACCTTATCTTTTAAATTCGGTTACTCAGACTTCCCCAAACCTGCAAAAAAAAAAAGTGACACGATATTATAAAAATAAGAAGCTACACTACAAATTGGGTTGCCTCCCCTAGTAGGGACTCACTTTCTTCTACTATTAGGGGTTCATCTTGGGTATTAACTAAAATCGTAACTTGCTGATCAATACAAGTTTCAGCCATAGCCTGTATCTCTGTGAGTTGGAAACCTATCCTCTCCACAAACTGACTAGTATGCAATTCAGTAGATTAAGTAGGTGCCCACCACTCTCTCCCCTAATGTTTTTGACAAATACTCTCCAGGTGGGGTCCTCCACAAAAACAATAAGAATCATCATCATTCGACCACCATCTATCCCAGACTGACATATCAAGAAGAGTGATAGAAAAGTAAAATAAACTAAAAAGATAACTATGTAAATATATATATATATATATGTACAACTCAAATAAATAACTTGAAAAGTCTAATCTAGATGAATAATTACTTTCTAAGTCCCCGGCAATGGCGCCAAAAACTTGTTACGTCCTAACGCAAACGCAAGTGTACGCGGTCGTACAAGTAATATATGATTGTAAATCCAGATATCGTACCCATAGGGACTTATCGATTAACTATTCACTTAATTGAACTAGTTCTAATTATTTATTCAAGCAGTAAATCTCAAAAGAATATTTATCAACCAAAGTAAAAAAAGAAGTTAACTAATGAACAACTAACCAAACAAAGAACAGGTTTTTACGTAATCAATATGATGAAATCGATCTAGGATTATGGATTCGCTAACAATCATGTTAAGTAAGTAATTCCATTGACTTGTTTGTTTATCTAGTTGCTGATTTCGAGGTTGATTTTACAACTATGGTCTTCCGAGCCTCTAATTACCTATCCAGAATAACATCACAACTACATCGTTGAGCGTGGATGTGACATCTTATTCCGAACGCATTTATATATCTTCCCGTATAAACAAACAAGGCATTCTAGGTATATTCCTATCCTAGTCGCGAACCTATTCCTTACGTTACAAAAGAGAGGCCTTGCTCCCTATATTCTTTGTTCTATCCCAATGATTCTTCTTCCGAGTTCACAAAGAGATTATAGATTTATTGTAATAGTCGCGAAGCATTAAAATAGTAAGCACAAGATTATAAGAACAACTAATGTGATAAGCAAATAATTGTATTAATTGACTACTTCAACAATCATGTAGTTAGCTACCACAATCCTAGAACAAGAAGTTTAACTCAACATAAATATGGCGCAATTACAATAATTCATCCAAAGCAAAATGTAAAAATAAATAATAAAGGAGAATAAAGGATGAAACCAATATTCTCCGGCCTCCATGGCGGCTCCTAGCTCTTCGTAGGTCAAAAGTTTTAGAAAAATTATTCTTATGGGATATTTATAGGTATAGGAAAATGCCTCAAATAAAATAACTGAGTCCAAAATGGACTAGGAAACCAAAACTCAATTGGTTTGGACTGCTGTGTTGCGTCGCTGGTCCGTTCTCCTCTTCTCTTCGTGATTTGCCACGTGTCAATTGAATTGAAATTCAATTGACAATTGAAAACATGCATATATATTATTATTATATTAACTTTTTTTCATTAAGCTGCCTGCTTGATTTCCATAAATGATTTCTCATTTTTGATTCATTTTTTCTCTATTTTTTTTCTCTTCACAACACTTTAATCCTACAAATAAAAATACCCAATATTAGAATAATTATAAAATCAATGCTCAAAAATGACCATAAAAAGACTAAATGGGAGGCAAATAATGACTAAATATAGGTATTTTTGGCCTCATATCAAAATTACCGAAAATTAACAAGGGAACTTACCAATTTTAGAAGCCAAGAATGAACACGGACCGAAAATATATACTCCTCCAAGGTTTGGGAATGAACCAGGTGAAGAAATGGAATTTTTGGAGCTTATTTCAATGGAGAAATCGAGTTTAGAAGAAGGAGAAGTGAGCTGAAAATTAATGGGTGGCCAGCTATATAGGCTGCCACGCCAGGCGCAAGGGAGGCTAGGAGGGCGCAGGCGCGCTGGTGCCACAACGGCTAGGCGGGCTGGCACGTGCAGGCACGCTAGTCGCCTTGGGATGGATGGTATGCAAGCGCGGTGCCCAAGCGCAGGCGCTCTAGCGCAAGCACTCTAGAGCAGGCGCGGCCCAAGCAACTCCGTAGTGCCATACCAGCAAGTAGCATATGTTGCATCCAACTTTGGGAAATTTTCAATGGACGGACCTCCAAGAATGCATCCCGGGTCCTGCAAACATAAATGAGCTGAGATATTTGACTAAAAATGGCATTTTGCACTCAACAGAATCGATGGAAATCTCAACGGAGGTTGATATAATGAAAAGTGGGCCCCATGCTCAAAACCAACTTTTCAAAAATGGAACTCCATGGCCTAAAATGAGTATGAAAGCTTCGGGACCTGAACCAAAGGTTCCTCTAGCCCAAAGTCGCCATTCCAGAGCTAACAGCGCTGTCAGAATTTCCATCTGAGGTTGTCTTCTCTGAATGTTCACCAAAGTCAAACTTCTAAATTCAACTAGCTAGAAAACACAAAAAGCAACATAAAACTAAACTGAAACATCCCAGACCCGGACCAAGGGTCCATATAGACCTAAATCCACTCTCCGAAGCTAATGGAACTGTCAGAATTCAATTCTGAGTGCATTTACCGAAAATGTTGACCAAAGTCAATGATATCCTAAGTTTAGGCTCTAAAATAGGGAAACGATCATAAAGGCCAAATAAACGTCTAGTGCACCAAACCATATGTCCTAGCAAGCCATAAATAACTTGGGGCCACTACAAGAAAGCTCTAACAGTTCAAAGAAAGCATATAGGTAGGAATGACCAGAAGGGTCATTACTTTATGCACTACTAAAAAGGACTTTCATCCTCGAAAGTCAAGAACAAGAGAGTACCCGAAGGATCAAACAACTGCAAATATTGAGCCCGAATCTCTCTCTCAGTCTCCTAAGTAGACTCTTCAACTGGATGATGCCTCCGCTAAACCTTAACAATCGAAATCTCTCTAGACCTTAATCTCCTAACATCTCTGGCTAGAATAGCAACCGACTTCTTAACAAAGGTCAAACTCTCATCCAACTGAACTGATTCCCACTGTAACGTATGTGACTCATCTGACATATTGCCTCAACATTGACACATGGAATACTGGGTGCATAGCTAAAAACATCAGAGTAAAGGCCAACTAATAGGAAACACCACCAACTCTCTAAAGGATCTCAAATTGCCTAATATACCTGGTGTAAGCTTGCCCCGCCTACCAAATATCATCATGACTTTCATGGGCAATACACAGAGAATACTAAGGCATGAAGTCTACGATTTGTGTAGCTCTTCTTCCTAATCTGGGCTGCCTGAAATCTATCCTGAATCACTCAGACTCTGTCTAAGGAATAGAAAAGAAAATCTATACTCTGCGGCCTGGACTCCAAACCATCAAACCAACGTACTAGCAATCTGCCATGCCTACCATACAATGCCTCAAATAGTGCCATGTCAATGCTCGAGGGATAATTGTTATTATAAGAAAACTCCATCAACGGCACATACTGATCCCATGAACCTATAAAGTTACGGATACATTCCCATAGTATGTCCTCCATGAGCTGAATAGTCTTTTCAGATTGGCCATCTATCTGAGTGTGGAATGCGATACTAAGCTGAACCTTTGTAACATTGTCTCGCTGAATAACCCTCCAAAACTGAGATGTGAACTGAGTATCACGGTCCAAAATGATAGAAGTTGGGACCATATGCCAACGAATGATCTCACGAAGGAAAATCTGAGCCAATCTCTCTTTACTGTAGGTAGAATGGATTGGCACGAAGTGCACTGACTTAGTCATCCGATCAATAATCACCCAAATGGAATCAAATCCTCGAGAAGTGCCTGGCAACCAAACTATGAAGTCCATAGTAATCCCTTCTCACTTCCACTCAGGAATAGAAAGTCGTTGCATCAATCCATCAAGCCTTATGTGCTCAAACTTAACCTATTGACTGTTTAAGCACTAAGTTACAAACTCTGCTATGTCCCACTTAATACCACTCCACCAGTAAAGCTACCTCAAATCTCTATACATCTTGGCTATGCCAGGATGGATGGAATATCTAAAACAATGCACCTCATGGAGAATAAACTGAATCAAATCCCCAACTCTTGGAACATAAAGGTGACTATCAAACCTCAGAACACCATATGAATCTAGAGTAGCCCGACAAGCCTCACCTCGAACAACCTGAGCACGAATGTCTCACAATCATTGGTCCTCAAACTTACGACTATGAATCTGGTCAACCAACGTAGAACAGACCTCAACACTGGCAAGAACTCAGCTAGAATCGGACAAGTCAAGCCTAACCAAATAGTTAGCCAAAGACTTTATATCCAAGTCCAATGGCTGCTCTGAAACTGAAAGTAAAGCTAGGATGCCCATACTCACCATCTTCTGACTCAAGGCATCCGCTACCACGTTTGCCTTGCCCGGATGATACAGAATAGTGAAATCATAATCCTTCAATAACTTAGCTCTCACTGACTCGTGATGTACTGAAGACTACACTGACTGGTGAAGATCTTATAGTGCACCCCATATAAGTAATGCCTCTAAATCTTGAGCGTGAAAACTACCGATGCTAACTCCAAGTCATGAATAGGGTAGTAACGCTCATGAACCTTTAACTGTCTCGATGCATAAGCTATCACTTGACCCTACTGCATCAATACACAACAAAGACCAGCCCCTAAAGCATCACAATATATCAAGAAACTCTAACCCTCAACTGGCAAAGTCAACACTAGAGCTAAAGTCAATAATGGCTTAAGCCTCTGAAAACTATCCTCGTACTGACCTGAACACTGGAATGGGACATCCTTCCTAGTCAGCGTAGTCAAATGTTCTTCTATGGAAGAAAACCCCTCAAAGAACCTCCAGTAGTACCCTGCTAACCCAATAAAGCTGCAAATCTTGGTAGGAGTAGTAGGTCTCGGCCAATCATGAACTACTGAAATCTTCCTCGGGTCTACTCTAATCGCATCCTTTGACACCATATGTTATAGGAATGATACAGACTCAAGACAAAACTCACACTTTGAGAACTTGGCATAAAGCTGATGATCTATCAAAGTCTGGAGTACGATCCTTAAGTATTTCTCATGCTCATCTCGACTCTATCATTATATCAGGATGTCATTGATAAAAACTATCACAAACTAGCCCAAATACATGCTGAGTACCCTATGCATCAAGTCCATGAAAGCTACATGGGCATCAGTCAACCCAAAAGACATCACCAGGAACTCATAATGGCCATATCGTGTCCTGAATGTTGTCTTAGGGATGTCCTCTGCCCTAATCCTCAACTGGTGGTAGCTTGAACTTCAATCTATCTTCGAAAAGATGGTTGAACCCTGAAGCTTATCAAACAAGTCATTTATGTGCGACATCGGATACTTATTCTTCACAGTCACCTTATTCAGTTGCCTATAATCAATACACATCCATATCGACCCATCCTTTTTTTCACAAACAGAACTAGAGCACCCCAAGGCGACACACTCAGCCTAATAAACCCCTTAGCTAGCAAGTCCTGGAGCTACTCCATAAGCTCCCTCAATTTATCTAGAGCCACACATTAAGGAGAAATAGAAATGGGCCTAGTACCCGGCTCTAACTCAATAACAAAGGCGATATTTCTCTCAGGTTGAAGGCCTAGAAGGTCAGTCAAAAACACATCAAGGAAATCTCTAACCACAGGAACCAACTCAGAAGAATAAGTGTCAGCACTAGCATCTCTGACATATTCTAGATAAGCCAAACAACCATGAGAAATCAACTTCCTAGCTCGAAGGCAAGAAATGATCCCAGACTGTGCACAACTAATAAAATCCTGCCACACAATCGGGGATACACTGGGCACGACGATGGTACTGGTCTTGGCATAATAATTCAGAACCGCTCGATGAGGGGATAATCAGTCCATGCCCAGAATCACATCAAAATCTAGCATGTCTAAAATCATCAAGTCACCCCAAGTCCCAATATCACCAACAGAAATCATACATGAGCTCACAATCTGATCCACTATTATAGAATTGCCTACTTGGATAGATACAGATACAAGCATAGATAACAGCTCACTATCCAACCCCAAACAAGGCACATAGTAGGTAAAAACATAAGAACCCATAGAACCAGGATCAAACAAAGCTAAAGCTGACTGGCGGCATACAAAAATCAAACTTGTAATCAATGCATCTGAGGCCTCCCCCTTGATCTCCCAGGGACCATATAAAACTAACGTCGACCTCCACCTGACTGACCTTCATCCGTACTACCAGTCCTGCTATACTGGGTACCACCACGACCCTAAACAACACTTCCTCTAGGCAGTGGTTGTACTACTTTGATAGGCTGAGCGGCTGGCTGAACTATACCTCATTGGGGAAATATCTTGCATAATGATTGATGACTCAACACTTATAACAAGGCCCTAGCGGCCTAACCTGCCTTGATGAACTAGTTTCAATGGTGTGGCCACCATAACCTGATACCCCAGAAGTTGTACCCCTCAAAGTCTAACCACTGTAACCCTGGTGACTAGTCTATTCCTGCTCAAACTGAGACCCACCTAAAGCATAAAGTGAAGCTTGAACTGGCCTACTAGACTTGCCTTGATGCTGTTGTGGTTGATACCCTCATCCCCACTGGCCTGAACCTCTACCACTGTAATAAGAACACTAAAACTTCCCTAATGTCGTGGCCTCTTATCTCTGGTCTCTGGATCATGATGGTGCAAATCCTCTATAGTGCGATCCTGATCAGCTATCTTTGTGAAGGATTGCCTACTAGCAACAAGTACCTCAGTTTTCTGTCTAAACTCTAACCTCAACCCCCATATAAATATATGGACTATATCAGGCTCAGTAGGGATAATTATGGCCCCAAATTAAGCAAGATGGTAAAATTGAGTCTCGTACTCAGATACGGTCATAGATCTCTTTATAAGCCTGGTAAACTTGTCTTTGTGAAGCTCACAATCACTTTGAGGTAAGAACTTGGCCATAAAGGCCTCATAGAACTTTGTCCAAGATAACAGAGGGGATGTAGATGGTTTGCATGCAACCTGGGCCCTCTACCACAACTTAGCTGGGCCCTTCAGCTAATATGTTCAAATTACACCCTTGTAAAAAGTAAAAATGATCATTGTTAAATATAGTAACCTAATGACTAGGCTGGGGTCAAATCCCACAGGGAACAGAGTAAAAAATATAATACTTAAAGTTATTGGTTTACTTCATTTTATGTCAACTCTTATACCTTAATAGAAAGTATGATTTGTAATGCAAGAGTTAAAATTTGCTAGAAATAAATGTTTAGAATTGACAAAGATTTATGGAATCCAGGATTGTTTCACCATACAATGGAATTCATCTAACAATTATAAGCATCTATATAGGCTATCATAGGTTGATTTTGAGCAAACTATGGTCAATGATACCAATTACCACCTTCCGATATGAAATTGATCAATCATTCATTTATCTTCCGAAATGAAATGAAGTGTATTTCTTAAACAACCACAATTAGTTAAGTGGAATTAACGTATTCCTACGAAATCCCATTTAATAAAGATTAACTCTTTGAGTTCTTAGTTATTATCAATTTACCAATCTAAATGAATGCTTCTAGAAAATAGTAAGATTCAAGGGCTTTTAATTAACATTTGCAACCGCTAATTTTCCATCAATTCGATTGTTAACAACTCACCCACAACCTACTCAATCCTATATCAACACTCTTTCCCTAAGATTAGTTTATTGTATGGATTCACAATCCCTGATTTGGGGTTTAGTTACCCATACTATAGAGAAAAGAAACAATAATAATTAAAAGAGACATACTTACAAACTGATTTGATTAATCACCAAAAATTGTTCTTCCAAACAAGCACTAAAAGTAGCACCAAAAATTGTTCAAAACTAAAAGCAATAAGTAACGTATTGTTTCTCCAAGAAAAATGTGTAAAAAGTAGGCAAAAATAAGTGTCTGCAAAAATACCCTAGGAGTCCTATTTATAGGCAAGTACAAATAAAATCTGGATTGGTCTAGGAAAGGAAAGATGCATCCCCAGAACGGATGCCAAAATGGTCCATTTTTAGTCACAATGGACCATTTCCTTCTGCATTGTAACTTCCAACATTAGGCAGCTTTCTGGTTCTAAAAACGGTAGGGGTTTCATGACCCAAAAACTCAAGTCGTGATGGCACCTACAAAAACCCAGCAGTAGGTAAGCTAACCCTTAGCCCAGAACTGCAAGTAACGGGCTAACACAAGCAAAAACCCAAAAGCGGAAGAAATATCAATAAATATCGGAAGATAAGGTAACCAACATAAATAAAAAGGAAGGAAAGAGAATAAAATACATAAGAATCCCCCAAGACCTGGTGTCAGTTTGTACAAGTGCTACTATAACTTAGATGTTCTAGATAGATACAACAAAATACGAACAATCTCTGAATGTATAGTAAAAGACTAGTCCAAAAGTAGAGGGATGTGGATCAACTCTGATCGCTAAGAGATCACCCAATGTCTCTAGTCAGCAACTCTGCACGAGGAAATCAATCAACGGTGATAACTCGTACTAGGATCTGCATCAACAAAAATATGTAGAAGTGTAGTATAAGTACAAAAACACGCGGTACCCAGTAGACATCATCGACCGAGTGAGCTCAAATAAGATATAAACATAACAAAATAAGAATATAACCCAAGGGTAAGAAAGATGAGTAAAAAGAAGTATAATGGTCCAAACCTAGCTAAAAAGGAGAAATACCACAACAATACAAAATACATAAAGCAATAGTCCAACAACAACCAAATCGGACTTCTCTGAGTAGAGAAAGTGCACCCAAATAAAGTAAGCCAACTGGTAATGCTCAAGTGTACTCTCCTAGATTGAGGTATCGGCGATTGTTAGAGCAAAACACATTTATATATTCCCGATGGGAGTTAGGGTCGATCCCACAGAGAATTGGTGACTAGCCAAGTCGATTGTAAAGAAAAGACTTCACAATGAGAGTAGATTGTTTGCAAAAAATAAAAGTAAAGGAAGAGGGAATTGGGAAATCTGTCACAATTTGCAATTCAAAGTAAGACAATAAAATAAAAAGGGTGTAAACAATGAGAGAGGACGACTAGGGATGTGTGTCAAATGAGACTCGAATATGGGCTAGGGTGCTTGCTCATTCATATAGATTCTTGCTAAACAACATGGATAGCATTGGTTTTAGGTATGATTGTTAATCTCTCGATCAAACAATAATATATTCAACGGTTTTTATTCAAACACCATTGGTTAAGCAATAATCAACCAACATATGCTTGGGTAGGTCGTACCATTTTTAGCTTAGACCCTTAAGTGGGTATTTTCAGCGAATTGAGATATTTCTAGTCTCAATCTGAGTGGAATTCCAAGTACCCACTAGCAATTTCACATCCGAAATTGTGAACTCCTTTTGCAAGCAAGAACACAATCAAGTAGAGTAAATCAATATTTGCAACCACCAATTTTAGAGTTAAAATATGGTGAAATCACTAGGCCCATGTCATATTAGAAATTATAAATACAAATTAGCAACACCCATACCCATTTATCAAGCACCCATTATCAACACATCCTTAGACAAGAAATTTAGCTACTCATGCTAAAGGAACAAAGAACAATAACAATTGGGTAAGTCAAATTTCCTTTCATTCAAGCTAAATATTCAATATCCAAGCTCAGCTTTTACAAGAATGGTGATTCCAAGAGTTGGGATAAAGTAATTGGAGTGAAACCTCTTCTTCGTCTTGGAGAGAAAACTTGCTTCCAAAGTAAAGCTATTTCAAAAACAATTCAAAACTATTCAATTCTATGCCTGAAATGGGTTTTAGAACTTTCCCAAAATGTTACACCAACTTGGACAAAAATACCCTTCGGGAGCTATGCAGCGTGACATGCGGTTCACACATCTTGATGTGCGCATCACACAACTCTGTTCAGTGGACTAGTGGCTTATCTTGACTTTGGTACTTCATGCAAAGTGAGGTGTGGTTCATACCAGGGTATGTGTGCATCGCACAGCGGTCGCACCCCTTAACAGATTATTTAGCTGACTCTGGATGGGAGGTACGGACCGCACCAATGACTATGCGTGTCGGACGAGGTCTGAACCCTTCAGCAAAATCTTCATCTTGTTTGATCACTTCACACTTCAACTCCTTTTAGGCTCTTTTTGGGTCTGTTTCCTTGTTTTCTATCTTTAATCACAAGTACCTGCAAATACATCAATAAAGGCCATAAGAACCTCTAAATCGTATCAAAACATAGCAATAATTGATGAGTAAAGGCTCAATAAGTTGGTAGATTACCGACTTATCACCAACTAGACACAAAGTTTGATAGTAAAGATGTGCAAGGAATACCATGATATGCAATGTGAAATGAATGAAATGAAATGTGGCCAATGCAATAATGAATGAAACCCTGAGACACCTCGCCAGATCTTACCAACCAAATACTGTACCATAATACCTATAATATCCATATAGGCCGCCGGAGGTTATCAATAACACATAATCCACGTATAATCAGAAAACCAAGAGTATTCTCATGGGCAACCGGAGCTGACCTATAGAAATGGATACCATAATGTAAAACTCCGTATGTATGCAAAGGGGGCCGCTGAAGCTTATTAATATAATACCACAAATCAATGGAAAGTAAGGTTCAGAACCGTCTCTCAGAACAAGTGCATAAAATAGAAATATTTTCCCATTCAGAAGTCAGTAATTTAGTGATGTACCGTTTCTCTTCAATAGCATAAATTTATAGTAAAAGAAACCATTTTCCCCTTGTTATTAACCAAAAACAGTGATAAAAGTGGGACACTCACCCTGGAGCTCCATTCATTTAAAAAAAGGGAAGTATTTTGAGTTTTTAGATATTAGCAATCAACTTAAACCAGTGAAATATTTCCTTAATTTGAAAACCATTTGTTAAAAATAAGGGTTCCTTATTAATCCACCGAGCCATTCAACTCCCGTCAATTCATACTTTTCAGTACTCGTCAATTCGTACCATAACCCAATCATATTCAAAAAGGGATGAAAGTGCATCAGTCCAAATGTATGTATAAATACAAGTAAATGCACGCTGCTATACCAAGATAGGGCATTTCACCCTTCATATCAAGATCGTACTAACGTAAAGTCCATTATGCACATCCATGGCCTCAGGCCCACAAATACTAATACCAAAGCCAAATATAGAAAAATAACACGATAAGGACAGCCAAAAAATGAAGTAAGAAACTACTCTACCATAAACTACCCTCCAACGAATTCTAAGGCCGCCTATTCTAGTACAATTATTAAAAGGGAAACACTACCCTAACTACGAACCCCCCTCAAGGGACCTACCTAAGGTAATAAACTAACTAGAACTCAGCATAAAGCGTACAATAAAGAGAAACTTAAGCAAAACACAACCATGCTGACCTGGGCTCCCATCAATTCAGCCTTCACAGCCTCGGGCCCACAAGTATAAGATAAATAGAACACCAAACGAGCAAGAATAATAATAATAATAAAACAATGATAATGCCTACTCTATCATGAACCTTTATCTAAATCTAGGCTAAGGCTTCAAAAATCTAGCAACCTCGACCATAAACAGCTTAAACTATGTTAAGGTATCTAATCCTAAACCCAAGGACACCGCCTACGCCAAGCCTTACGGAAAGGCTATAGCCTATACTAAGGATTTGCTAGCCAGAATCTACTCTAAGGCCCCTAAATCACCTAGAAGGATCCACATGCCTACTAGAACCATATCAAACCACAAGATCCCACCAACCATAAGCAAATTATTATACTCATACCTCATACGATTAATTTATAGAAAAAGTAAACCATAACCTACTGGAAAGTCGAGCACGCACGCACAATCCACATGACCGAAGACTATCTTCCCCGAGAAGCCTCCAAAAGCATCCACACTATCATAACAATATTTTACACGTCAATACAAAGCTAACAGTACCCATATTGCTAATAATATAGCCGGGTCAAAATATGAGTCACAAGCGGGACCATGGGCCCTGCAATCTGAAACCAAAAACAAAAATCACCATAAGGTTCCCAACCTCGCCAGGAGTGCATGCTCAAAATTTGACCAAAAATGGACCACCGTAAGGACTCCAAACAGCCTGCAAACTAGAAAAGTCAAAGAGGGATATTAATGGAAATAAAAAAAATTTAAAGAAGAAACTTATCAATTGAAGAAGCCAAGAACGAGCACGGACCGAAAATATATAATCCTCCAGGGTCAACGAATGATCGGGTGAAAAATAGAGGTTCTTAGAGATTAAAAAGATAGAGAAATTGTTTGGAGAAGGAGAGGAAATAACCTGAAATTTAAAGGGTGGCCAGCTATAGAGGCTGCCACGCCCAGGCGCAGGGGCATCCATGCAGCGCACAAGCGCGCAAGCACCATGGCGGCAAAGGGAGCTCAGGGGCGTTGCTGCCAGGCGAGCATTAAGGCATAGGGATGTTGGTGCTAGTGGCAGGTGTGGCCCAGGCGTCCCCTGGCGCCACACCAGCAACAAACAACAAAAGTAACATGCTAGGGCAAATTATCACACGATGGACTCCTGGGAACGCGTCTAGATTCTCGTGAACACACACGAGCTGATCTATTCAACTAGAAATGGTATTCTGGATGAAACAAAATCAATGAAAATCCCATCGGAGGTCTATTTAATGAAAAGTGGGCCCCGCACCCAAAATTAACCTTTAGGCCAATAATTCCAAAATGGAACCTAAGGGCCGAAATCAAGTCCGAAAGCCTCAAGGCCTGAACCAAAGGTCCCTCTAGACCAAAGTCAACATTTTGGAGCTAATAACGTTGACAAAATTTTCATTCGAGGTCGTCTTCTCCGAATGTTGACCAAAGTCAACCCTTCAAGCCTAACTGGCCTAAAAACATAGAATGAGAGAAAATTCCAAACAAAATATCTCTCGGATCCTAAACAAAGGTCCAACCACACCAAAGTCCATGCTTTGGAGCTAATAGAACTGTCGGAATTCGATTCTAAGTGCATTTACCAAGAAAGTTGACCAAAGTCAAGGATTTCCCAAGTTGGAGTTCTTAAATAGGGAAATGGTCATAATGACCAAATGAATGGCCTGGGCACCGAACCATCAGTCCCAGCAAGTCATAAATGACTTGTTGCTACTGCGAGAAAACTTGAAATATAAAAAATGTGAGGAAACAGAGAAATGACCTGGAGGGTCATCACAACTCCATTACTAAAAGAAATTTCGTCCTCGAAAGTTAAGAAATAGAAAGTACCCAAAGGCTCAAAAAAGGAAAAGATACCAGGTTCATAAGTAGAGCTAGGCCTACAGAGGAGCCTCCTCGATTGAACAACGGCCAACAGAAAGATAACAAAAGAAAGCTTACTAAAACCTTAACTCATTGCCAGCCAAAATAGGAAAAATAACAAACTCTAACTCAAAAGCTAACCGGTCAAATATCTAAACTAAACCCTAAACGAAAACACTCAAAAAGCACCAACACCATAAAAGAACCACAAAAAACCAATACAATCATCACATCAAACCAATAACCGTGCTAACACAAAGCATAAAACCCACTTCCTCCAATATTCTAACCCATGAGTCCTGGGGCTGAAGACCCTTCCGTCTATCCAAAAACTTCAGCATTCAAACCATAAAGTCAAACATAAGTCAAACACTCATTATAAACTAAAGAAACATCATCAAACCCATCGGAAGGCTAGGAATCCTACCATACTCTAACTCCACGAAGTAGTCTAAAAACTCGATCACAACAAAAACCAAACACTAGTCCTACTAATCTCAAAAACATACACATTCCTGAGACACACCAACTATAACGAGAGTAGCCTACCCTGACTGACCATTGGTTCGCAAATGGACAACTGCGTTAAGCTCACCCAAAAAACCCAACTCATCTGAAACAACCATCAGAAACCCCAACTGCAAAGAAAATATCGGGATTTGCAAAGATGTAACAAAGCAACCTATGCTGAAGGACAACCTTCTGAACACAGATTCTAAACCAAACCCTCTAAACCACATAATGTTTGATCCAAAAAAAACTGACTAGGCCAGGTCAGCCTATCCGAGAAGACCCCAAAGAGACAAAAACCAAACAAGAAATGTAGCGAGTAAGCAACGAAACCTAAAGTCAACCTCCAACTCAAAAAGCTAGAAATTTTTCCATGGTTCTAAACTCTCGATACACAAACCAGAACTAAGAATCTGCCCTGCTGGACCAATACATATTCCAATAGCTCAAAAGTCCAACACTTAAGGAACCCATATCACTCATGTATAACCATTAGAAGGGAATGGTCTGCTGAATCAATCAAGTCAATGGTGCTATGGACAGAGAAAGTCTTCCACAACCCTTCTAAAATAGCCTACTAACCCACAATGTCTGAAACCATCACCAAATTATATTTGATCTCCTCTCTACTCCTCGAGTATACTCAGATGCCACCAAAGAATACTGTAGTAACCACAACCCGAATAGGTTCTGAACACGATGCTCAATAATCTGCAACTGCTATTAGGGCATGGGTCAAACCAAAGGACATAGCTGGGAACTTACATAGGAACGAGTCCTAAGGTAGTCCTTGGAATACCCACCACCCTGATCTTTAACAGGAAATAACCCGATCTCGAACACTATCTTTTGAAAAACACCTCCGCAACCTGAACACTCATCAACCGCAAAAACTGACCCAAGGGAAGAGCGTCAGGACTAGAACCATAAACAAAAGTAAGATATTCCAATAAACCCAAGATGGCTAGGTTCTAAGATAGCAATAACCATGTCTAGAATCACTGCAAAAACCCACCAATTATAACGACAAGGCCTACCTCTCCTTTCTCCCCAAGATAGGTACTACCCAAAACCCACGTACTCGATCCACTACTAAAGAATTCTTCTACGGGGTAACTATACACAAAAAACATTACAATCCCACAAAGTATGTCCAGATGAGAAGCAATGTAAGCATATATGTATAAGGACATACATATCCAACACAAAACAATACCAAAAGCTCATTGATGATAATAGAATCATACCTGTGATAGAAGCATCTATGTGACTCTATCTGCCATGACTACTCGACCGATAAACCTGGGAACCATCACTAACAACCTGGGAACCATCCATAATAACCTATGCATTGTCTCTGGCCGGTGATGCTAGAACTAGGAGGGGTGAAACTCCCTGAATCTCAGACAAGTCCTAGCAAAGTGTCCCCGCTTACCATAAACATAACAACCCTTACCTGAAGTACCCCGATAAGAAAATCAGGCTGAACCTGACTGGACACCATGGCCTGGATACCCAGAATGCAACCCTCAAGAAGTTTGACCTGAGCCCTGATTACTCAGCCCACTGTACCCCAAACAACTGCTCTCGGAAATCTGTAGTGTTGTATGAACTGGCCGGCAAAACTAAGAATGTCGTGGGTAACCCCCACAAGAGAAACCACTGCCTTAAAATAAAAAATAACTAAAACTACCCTGATGGAGAGGCCTCTTATCACATCCTCCACCGACCTCATAACATATACCCTTAATAACCCGTGCATGATAGATAACCGTAAGGAATGTAGCCCTCGATGCCACTAGCTACTTTATAGCCAAAAGAAGTGGTATATCCAACCCTCTGACAAACTAGTGAACCCGCTCGTGATCTATAGGAAGAATAATAGCAGCATGCCTAGACAACTCATGGAGTCGTGCCTCATACTCAAAAACTGACATAGAGCCTTGCTCTAACCTGGTGAACTGATCCCTTAACCTCTCTCTCTCAAGATGTGAGGTACAAACTTCTCCAAGAAGGCCTCGGAGAACTGAGCCCATGTCAGCGAAGGTGACCTTGCTAGTCTACAGTCAGTATAAGATCGCCATCATTGTTTTTCCAAACCATCCATCTGAAATGCAGTGTAATCAGCCCCGTAAGACTCAACTAACGAAAGGTTATACAACTTCACCTAGCAACTAATAAAGAACTCGTAAGTATCCTCCCCAGGGGTACCAGAAAACCTCAGAGGACCCAACCTGATGAACCTACCCAACATCTTCTGCTCCTCAATCAACATAATCGTCCTAGCTGCCATAGGCTGGGCAACTAATGAAATTGGCAACCTCTCCAAATGGGGAGCCACAATGATTGGTTGTGCTCCTAGTCCCTGACTATGATGTGCCGCTATCTGGGGTGAAGTCCATGTCTTAACTCTAGTTTGCAAACCACCAGATTCACTAGGTAGAGTCCCAGCCCGTGACATACTCTCCAATAATCTAAGAATTCTAGCTAGAATACCCTGAAGGGCCGGTGAAGCTACAAATCCTGCTGGAGGCTGGGCTAACCCCATGACCTTCGATTGAAACTGAATACCCTCAACCCCTAAATCTAGTAATCGCGCTCCAGCAGCAAGCGTATGAGCCTCACCCAAGACCATGGTCAACCTCATCATAACCATCTGAGAAGGAAAGGAACAATTAAATTTTAGAGTTGATGGAGCCAAGAATGCACGATAAAGGATCAACAAGATGGAACTTTCCTAAGGATTCCCAATAGCCTCCGACATATAAGATACAGACATCATCGTACTGATCTGAGAGACTTTACTAGACACCTGCTCTTATACCAACACCATTGGTGAACCTAGAGCTCTAATACCACTCTGTCACGACCAAAAAACTCAAGTCGTGATGGAACCTACTAAAATCCACTAGTAGGTAAGTCAAACCTTAGCCTACAACTGCAAGTAATAGGCTAACACAAGCAGGAACCCAAAAGCAGAAGAAATATCAAAAAATAGCGAAAGATAAGGTAAGCCAACATAAGTAAAAAGGAGAGAAGCGAATAAAATACATAAGAATCCCCCAAGACCTAGTGTCAGTCGGTACAAGTTCTACTACAACTTAGATGTTCTAGATAGATACAACAAAATATGGATAATCTCTGAAGGTACAGTAGAAGACTAGTCCAAAAGTAAAGGGAGGTGGATCAACTCCGATTTCTAAGAGCTCACCCAATGTCTCCGGTCAACAACTCTTCACGAGGACAACAATTAGTAGTGATAACTCGTACTAGGATTTGTATAAGAAAAAAGATGCAGAAGTGTAGTATATGTATCAAAACACGCGGTACCCAGTAGGCATCATCGGCCGACTGATCTCAAATAAGATATAAGTATAACAAAATATGAATATAACTTGAGGGTAAAAAAGATGAGTAGAAAGAAGTATAATGGTCAAAACCAAGATAAAAAGGAGAAATACCGCAACAATACGAAAGAAATAAAGTAATAGTTCAGCAACAACCAAATCGTACTTCCCCAAGTCGAGAAAGTGCACCCAACAAAATCAAGCCAACTATACACGGAGTTTGATAGTAATGATGTTCAAGGAATACCATGATATGCAATGTGAAATGAATGAAATGAAATGTGGCCAATGCAATAATGAATGAAACCATGAGTCACCTCGCCGGAGCTTACCAACCAATACCGTAATATAATACCTGTAATATCTATACAGGCCGTCAGAGCTTATAAATACCACATAATCCACGTATAATCAGAAAACCCTGAGTATTCTCATGGGCCGCCGGATCTTTCCACTAGAAATGAATAGCACAATTTAAAACCCCGTATGTATGCAAAGGGGGCCACTGAATCTTATTAATATAATCCCACAAATCAATGTAAAGTAAGGTTCAGAACCGTCTCTCAAACCAAGTGCTTCAAATAGAAATATTTTCCCATTCAGAAGTCAGTAAAACAATGATGTACCATTTCTCTTCAGTAGCATAAGTATATAAAAAGAGAAACCATTTTTCCCTTGTTATAAACCAAAAGCAGTGATAAAAGTGGGATGCTCACCCTGGAGCTCCATTCATTTAAAAAAGGGAAGTATTTTGGGTTTTTAGACGTTAACAATCAACTTAAACCAGTGAAATCTTTCCTTAATTTGAAAACCATTTTTTAAAAAGAAGGGTTACTTATTAAACCACCGCAGCCATTCAACTCCCGTCAATCCGTACCATTCAGTTCCCATAAATTCATACCATAACCCAATCGAGGAATGAGATGAAAATGAATCAGTCTAAATGTATGTATAAATACATTTAAATACACGCAGCTATACCAAGATAGGGCGTTTTACCCTTCATATCAAGATCGTACTAATCTGGAATCCATCATGCTCAACAACGGCCTCAAGCCCACAAATACTCATACCAAAGCCAAACGTAGAAAAATAACACGATAAGGACAGCCAGAAAACTAAGTAAGAAACTACTCTACCAAGAACTACCCTTCAACGAATGCTAAGGCCGCCTGTTCTAGTACAATTATTATAAGGAAAACACTACCGTAACTACCAACCCCCAAGGGACTAGCCTAAGGTAATCAACTAACTGGAACTCATTATAAAGCATACAACAAAAAGCAACTTAAGCAAAACACAACCATACTGACCTGGGCTCCCACCAATCCAGCCTCCACAACCTCGAGCCCAGAAGTATAAGATAAATAAAACACCATACGAGCAAGAATAATAATATTAATGTAACAATAATAACGCCTACTCTACCACAAACCCTTATCTAAATCTAGGCATAGTCTTTCTAAATCTAGAAACCTCGACCACAAGTAACTTAAACTAAGCTAAGGCATCTAATCCTAAACTCAAGGATACTACACCGCCTACGCCAAGTCTTATAGAAAGGCTACAACCTATAATAAGGATTTGCTAGCCAAAATCTACTCTAAGGCCCTTAAATCACCTATAAGGATCCACATGCCTACTAGAACCATATCCAAACCACAAGATCCCACCAAACATTAGAAAATTATTATACTCATACCTTATACGAGCAAAGTCTAGAATAAACCATAACCTACTGGAGGGCCGAGCACACACACATAATCCACAAGACCGGAGCCTATCTCCCACGATAATGTAATGACCCTTCCGGTTATTTCCACGAATATGTTTTCCTTGTGCCGTTAGAGTGTGTTTGTAGCAGCCCCAAGTCACTTAAGGCTCGCCAGGACCGGTATTTCGGTGTTGGTTCCATTTGTTTGGTCGCATTATAAGTTTTGAAGCCAAGCAAGTCGGCAAAAGTAATCGTAAGATCTTTGACAAATTTCCTGAACTTTGGGTAAAATGTCTCGGAGCTTTTCTCTCAATATATAAAGAGTTAGAAGTCCCCCGAAATATCAAATCGAAGGTCTATGAGTCTAGTTTCCTACGCACAAAACCTCACGTCCAACGGATCTTGGAGTAAAATGTTATGACTGTTTTACCGCGGACTGTCTGGCAGAAAACGGGTTACGTACCGGGTCGCGAACCGGGTCGGGTTAAACTCGATTTAAGCCTCAACGTCACGTTTTAAAATGCCATTTCAGTTCCAAAACAGTGATAAAACATAAGGGAGGATACCGAGAGAATTCTTGAGTATCAAAATCGTGCGTTGGTGAATTACGAACCTAAGCTTAAGAATTTTATTAGCACCGCGCGTGTAATTGAAAATATTTTATTTAAAAGTTGAATTTGGTAAAAATTATATTATTATTATCTTTTCAAAATATTTTAAAGGTTTATGAAAAATATTTTTGTTACGATATAAGTGTATATGTATTTATTTTATAAGGTTTTTATACATTGTAATATTTTTACGGAGATAGTAAATTTAGTTATGTTGAAATTTATTATTATAATATAGTAGGTTTTATTGGAAATAATTTTCTATTTATTGGTATATATTTAAAATATTATATTTATTTTACCACGAACCTATGCAATACCCGAATATTTATATAACGGAAGGGGCGACGAGGTGCAAAATAACCCCCACTTCCACGTGGAAGTGGAAGGGAGGGACACCCAAGGTGGTAAGCTGCCAAATGTCGACAAATAATGGCAGCTGCTGCCTACTCACTTAAGCATTTGAGCAAATTACAAATTGAACAAATTGAAATGTATATTGCTGCCAAGTTACTTAATACATTCTAAAGAATGTAAATTGCACTGATCACAATTGTGCACAATTAATTCACCATGCGCAAATAAAGATTTTTGAGGGGAAAATTATTTTGACGCAATATTCGGTCAACAAAAGAAATCAATTGTCTACGTCAAGTTATTCAAGCCTAATTTTGAGTTGGATTTCATTTCGGAGTTTCTCGGATCGGTTCTAGCGTGGACATTGTCGTTCTAGTAGCTTGTCATCGGACGACAGGTAGGTTACGGTTTATTTTCCCTAGACTCCGCATATATAGAATAAAATTGTATTAATGGGCATCCTTGGGTTGGTTTATTAGGTTGGTACCACAGACCTGTG
>QJPP01005005.1:0-96468 GCA_003996215.1 Jaltomata sinuosa
ACCATCCTTCTTCTTCACGAAGAAGAACAGGAGCACCCCACGGTGACACACTAGGCTAATTAACCCCTATAGCTAAACAGATCCTGAGCTGCTCCTTAAGCTCCCTCAACTCACAGGACCCATACGTAAGGAGAAATAGAAATGGCGCCTAAGTGCCCGGCTCTAGCTCAATAGCAAAATCAATATCTCTCTCAGGTGGAAGGCCTGCAGGGTCGGTAGGAAACAACATCGAGGAAGTCTCTAACCCACAGGAACAGACTCAGGAGAAGTGGGGTCAACACTAACATCTCGGACATATGCTAGATAAGCTAAACACCCACGGGAAATCAACTTTCTAGCTCGAAGACAAGAGATGATCCCAGATGGTGCATGGCTAACAGAACCCTGCCACACAACCAGGGATACACCGGGCACGGCTATGGTAATGGTTTTGGCATAACAATCCAAAACCACACGGTGAGGGGATAACCAGTCCATGCCCAGTATCACATCAAAATCTAGCATATCAAGAATCATCAAATCACCCCAAGTCTCTGAATCACCAATAGATAACATGCAGGATCTCACAATCCGATCCACTACTAAAGAATCTCCTACTGGGGTCGAAACAGAAACAGGAACAGATAATGGCTCACTAGCCAACCCCAAACAAGGCACAAAGTAGGCAGATACATATGAACAAGTGGATCCAGGATCAAATAAAGCCATAGCAGACTGATGGCACACAGAAATCAAACCTGTAATCACAGCATCTGAGGCCTCTGCCTCTGGTCTCCTAGGGACCGCGTAAAACTGACGACGACCTCCACCTGCCCGACCGCCATCTCTACCACCTGCTCTACCGCGTGGTGCACCACCTCTACTCTGACGACCACCCCCTCTAGCTGGGGGCTGAACTACCCGTAAAGGCTCGGCAAAGTGGACTGTACCCTGCTGAGGGCAATCTCTAGCAAAGTGACCTATCGCACCATAAGTAAAACAAGCCCCTGACGGCCTACTCAGTCAAGATGAACCTACAAATCCCGAATGACCACCATGACCTGATGCCCCAGAAACTGTACCCCTCAAAGACTGGTCGCTATAGCCCTGATGGCTTGCCCTGACCCTGCTCGAACTGGGTACTACCGAAAGTCTTAAGGGAAGCCTGAACCGGTCGGCTGGACTGACCCTGGTACTGCTGTGGCTGATAACTCCGGCTCCACTGGCCAGGACCTCTACCACCATATCTGGAACCACTATAGACACCCTGATGCCGAGGCCTCTTATCTCTGGACCCCTGATCATGTCGCTGTAAGTCCTCCACAGTGCGGGCATAGTCTATAATGGCCTGGAATGACCGACCACTGGCAATCAATATCTCAGCTGGCTGCCTGATCTCTGGCCTCAAACCCCATACAAATCTGCGAATCCTATCTGCCTCAATAGGAATGATCATAGCTCCGAAGGGTGCTAGCTGATGAAAGTGGTCTTATACTCCGAGATAGTCGTAGATCCCTGCGTAAGATGAGTAAACTGCTCCCTGCGATGCTCACGATCACTTCGGTGGTAGGAACTTGGCCATAAAGGCCTCATAAAACTCAGACCAGCCAAAGGAGGTGACGAGTGGTGGTCTACAAGCAACCTGGGCCCTCCACGCATAAACTTTCGCTGGGCCCTCCAACTGATAGGTAGTATAACCAACCCGTGAGAGTCTCCAACAAACCCAGATGATGCAACATCTTCTCACAGGTGGTAATAAAGTCATGTGGATCCTGTCCAGAAGTACCCGCAAACCTCGGAGGTGCTAACCTCAAAAACCTACCCAACACCTTCTGCTCTGACTCTGTCATAGCTGGGCGAGGAGCAAGAGGCTGTGCAACAGATGGAACCGGAATAACCTCTGCACGGGGAGCCATAGTAGCAGGCTGCGCTCCTGAGCTCTGTGCACCGAGGGCTGCCCCCTGAGCGGATGTCTTCGCTACCTCAGAAGGCCGCTCTCCAATCACACCCAAAAGCTGTAATAGTAATCCCCGAATATCTGGAGACTGAGCTGCGGCTGAAGCTGGCACAGAGGTGGGCACTGGAGCTGGTACTGGAGCTGGCACTGGAGTTGGCACTGGAGCTGGCACTGGAGCTGGTGGTACCTGGGCTGCCCTCTGAACCACATGCTGCTCGGGCTCTATCTCCACGCTAGCAGCTCTAGCAGGTGCCACTGATCGAGGGCGTCCTCGACCCCTAGCTGGAGTGGGAGGCTCATCTTCGCGTGATGCCGATGATCTCGTACGAACCATCTGCGGAAGAATGAAGTAGAACAAATGAGATTTCCAGAAACTTCAAGGGTACTACGCACGACACAGAAGCAATAAAATAGTCAAATTCCTAAAATGCCACTGTAGCCTCCCAAAGATTGAGTACGGACGTCTCCGCCTTGATCCGCAGGACTCTACTAGACATTGGCTCCTATACCGATGACACCGGTGAACCTAAAGCTCTGATACCAAGTTGTCATGACCCAATTTCTCGGTCATGATGGAACCTACAACCCCGAATAGGTGAACCAATCCCCGTAGCCTAGAACAGTTTGTAATGCGGCTACTATCTAGCAAATCAGGAACAAGACGAATTATAAAAGATAACAGGGATATAAATATATACATATGCGGAAACTAAACCAAACCCCAAGACCTGGTATCATAGTACAGAGCCAAACTACATACATGGAGTGCAAATAAACCAAACTATATATACAGATGTCTCTGAATGGTAATAGAGTACATGAAGCAAAAGATAAACTAAAGCTAAGCTCCGATCGCCAAGATCTCACCTCAGCCTGAAGTAGTCCCCAACAGATCTCCAAGCACGAATCACAATGATCTAACGGCGATGGCCCACGCTAGGATCTGCAACCAAAGATGCAGGGGGTAGGGGTGAGCACCATATGCGAAGCATAAGGGACCCAGTAGGTATCATAGGCCGACTGGGCACATATAAGATAAAAAGCGCCGTAATAGACAGAATGGAGCAAGTAGTCACAGAAATCAACGAAAGGTACACAGGACTAGACCCAGAGGGAAACAACAGAACCACGATAATGAGGCTAGTAAGCAGAAAATACACACCATAGGCACAGGTGAAAGTAAGAAACAACGCACCTGGGGTCCTTGCAACAACAGTGTATACAAAATAAGTTTACGAAATGGATGGTATACCGGTAACCTCAAGTGTAAGAAGAAGAGAGAAAGAGTAATAATAGGCATGCTCAGAGACATGAATCAAACTCAACTAATCATACCAATCTCATACCTATCCATAATAGAGAACAATTCTGCAAGTAAAAAGCAAAAGTCTACCTACAGTCCCCCGGCCACCCATACAACCGAGGAACACAAACAAGTGAAAACAAACCCTCCGGCATCCCATACTACCGGAGCGTACAATCAACAAACAACAAACAAGGGTGGAGCCTCAAACAATGAATGATATGATGCATAAAGATCTCAAGTCGCCATGGTATCTCGTTGTATGTACCTCCTCCGGTGCCGATCCGGCCCAGCAGGTAGGTTCCATGGAAGGACACTTCCCGTATACCTCTACTCCACCGTATACCCCTCCTCCGGCACACGCATCCCGTAGCCCCTGGCCCGGATGGCAAGGTCCATGGAGGTCCCAGACCCCATACTAAAACTCAGTATCAGAACATGTATCAAGATAGAGACCCAGTCTCGATATCAAGATAGAGACCCAGTCTCGAAATATGCATGCCCAGACCCTGTCCAAATCATTTCCATTCAAAATGGCGCCCCTAGGCCGGGCCATGCAAGGTTTAGAAAACAGTGCCAGTAGGCCCGAAGCCAAAACCACAGTAAAACATGGATAAAACCTCTTTATATGCATGGAAATGGTATGATCACACACAATAGCTGCCCCGCAGCTCACAATCAACCTTTCGACCCTGCACAGGCCCACAGCTACTCAGCAAGCATAACCAGCCTAGAAGGATAATTCTATGCCCGGGACTCGCGGACATTCCCAAAATCCCACCTTCTATGTTCCAGAGTCAACAAGGCCTCACAGGACCACAAGGGTAAATAAAATATATCTGCAAATACTACAAGCAACGGAGGAATAAAAATAGGCGGACATGAATAAAGCGGTCGAGGTCTGTGGTACCAACCTAATAAACCAACCCAAGGATGCCCATTAATACAATTTTATTCTATATATACGGAGTCTAGGGAAAATAAACCGTAACCTACCTGTCGTCCGACGACAAGCTGCTAGAACAACGATGTCCAAGCTCGAACCACTCCAAGAAAATCCAAAACTAAATCGGAATCGGAATCGGATTTGGGCTTGAATAACTTGACGTAGATAATTGATTTACTTTATCAAATATATTTTTCTCACAACAAAACCTCTCACGTGAATGAATATTTAAGAATGAGCAAATGTTAGTAAGGAACTTGTAGAGAAGTTGGTTGCCAAAATGATCAGCAAATGGATAGCAATTACAAATATATTCTGCTAAGTATTAATCAATTGCTTACTACACCTTAATTAAGGTGTCCACTTGACATGTGGCAGCCCTCATTATTGAGAGGTTGCTGCACTCTCTCCTCCACTTCCACATGGAGGTGGAGGTGGCAACCAATCTCACCCCGCTAAGTATAAACTCGGGTATTGCGTAAGTTCGTGGTAAAATAAATATAACTTTTCAAATATATCTTAATTGATAGAAAATTATTTCGAATAGAACCTACAATATTATAATAATAAATTTAAACATAACTAAATTTACTATCTCCATTAAAATATTTTTCAAAGGTAATAATAATATAATATAACTTCCTACAACCTTCGACTTTTAAATATAATACTTTCAAATACGCACGATTTCGATACTCGAGAATTCTCTCGGGATCCTCCCTTATTTTTTATAACTGTTTCAGAACTGAAATGGCGTCTTAAAACGTGAAGTCGAGGCTTAGATCGAGTTTAACCCGACCCGGTCGCAACCCATTTTCTGCCAGACAGTCCGCGGTAAAACAGTCATAACATTTTACTCCGAGATTAGTTGGACGTGAGGTTTTGTGCGTTGGAAACTAGACTCGTAGACCTTCGATTTGGTATTTCAGGGGACTTCTAACTCTTTATATATTGAGAGAAAAGCCCTGAGACATTTGACCCAAAGTTCAGAAAATTTGTTAAAGATCTTACGATATCTTTTGTCGATTTGCTTGACTTCAAAACTTATACGTGGAAATGACCGGAAGGGTCATTACAAATGGGCATCCTTGGGTTGGGTTACTAGTTTTGTACCACAGACCTTGACCGCTTTTGTAGAATTTGCCCGTTTCTTTCCTCCATTGTATGTAGTATTCTATGTAGTTGCTACTATCACCCTTATGGTCCTGTGAGGCCTTGTTTTCACTCTGTACCATAAATGGTGGGTTATTTGGGGGTGTCCATGAGTCCCAGACATCGTTATCGTGATATTATGTTGGCTATCTGTGTTGTAGAGCATTTGGAGCCTTTGTAGGGCCGATAGGTTGTTTGTGGGATAGGGGACACTGTTGTGATTGTGTATACCATTCATCATGCATATAGAGTGAATTTCTTTATGATTTTACTATGGTTTTTGCTTCGGGCCTACTATTGCCGGATTTCTAAACTTGCATGACTGTGGGGCCCATTTTTAGTGGAAATGATTTAAAAATGGATTTGGTATCATTTTAATGGATCTTTTTGGGGTAAGGGAGAATTTAAGGATGTTTTATCACTATTTCCACTTATACTAGACTCGGCGGGGTCGAGCGCTAGACTTGTTTTACTACCACTTCCGGGATGATGCTAGAATCGGCGGGGCCATGTGCTAGGACTATTTGACTTATTGATATAGACCTGGATACTCTCCGGGAAGCTTTACTTGGGGATTTTTGAGATTGTGGGGCATCTAGTATGTTGGTCGAAGGCCTCCATGGACCTTGCTATTCTTGACCAGGGGCTATGTGTTGTGAGTGCCGAAGGGGGGTATACGATGTAGCAGAGGTATACGGGTGCGACCTTCCATAGATCCTATCTTCTAGGATTCATAGGACACCAGAAGCAGGTAACATACGTTACTACCATCACACTTGGCTTAGCATGGCATGACATACCATTCATTTGTGTGAGGTTCCGCCCTTGTTTGTCTTTTGTTTATTGTACGCTCTGGTAGTATGGGATGCCAGAGCATTTGTCTTCACTTGTTTGTGTTCCTTGGGTGTATGGGCGCTCGTGGGACTGTATGTAGACTTTTTGTTACTATTTTGCTCTATTGGTTCCTATTTTGGTTCTTATGACTCCGGATATTGTTTAAGTTGTGTTAGGGTTCTCGTTGTTAGCTCTTGACTTGAGATTAGTTGGCTTATTTTGGTTATTGTATCTTGTATTCGATCATGATTATCGTTATCTTTTCTCCCCTTCTTTATCCATTGAGGTTACCAGTATACTGTCTACTTTCTAAATCTCTCTTTATTTACTTGTTGTTGCAAGGATCCCGGGTACGTACTTTTTCTCTCACCTGTGATGCCTATTCTAGTGGCTAGCCATGTGTTGTTCTTGCTTGTATCCGTTCCGTGCTAGCTTTCGTGTGTTTATTTATTTCCTTCTGTGACTATTTGTTTCTATTCTATCTATTACTGCTCTTTTATCTTATATGTTCCCAGTCGGCCTATGATACCTACTGGGTACCTTATGCTTCGCATTTGATGCTCATACTACACTTTGCATCTTCTGGTGTAGATCCTAGTGTGAGCCATCGGTGCTAGCTCATTGGAGACTCATTCGAGGAGCTGTTTTGGGGATATCTTTGGACTGAGGGTGAGCTCTAGTGGATCGAAACTTAGCTTTTAGTTTATCTTTTGTTGTATGTACTCTACTACCATTCGGAGACATCTGTATATATTATTTTGGATCGTTGTACTCTGCTGATGTAGTTCTAGCTGTATACTATGTAGTTCCCTTGCTTCCGCTTATTAAACTATTCTTCCGCTTAAATTATTAGATTGTAGCCCATTACTGACCGTTCTAGGATACAAGGATTGTTTCACCTACTGGAGGGTTGTAGGTGCCATCATGACCGAGAAATTGGGTTATGACAGCTTGGTAACAGAGCCAGGTTCACCAGTATCATCGGTATATGAGCCAATGTCTAGTAGAGTCCTGCGGATCCAGGCAGAGACGTCCGTACTCAATATTCGGGAGGCTATAGTGACATTTTAGGAAATATGACTCTCTTATTTGCTTCTGTATCGTGCGTAATCCTTGGGAGTTTTTGGAAATCTCACTTGTTCTCATTCATTCATCCACAGATGGCTCATACGAGATTGTCGACATCGGGCGGGGATGAGCCTCCGACTCCAGCTAAGGGCCTGGGAGGTTGTAGAGGTAGGGGTCGAGGAGGTCCCTGAGCAGCGGCACATGCTAGAGCTGTTAAAGTTGTGAGAGAGATCGAACATGACCAGGAGCTGAAGTTTTCTCCCGAGCAGCATATGGACTAAGGGGCAACCTAGGTACCACCAGCTCCGTACCAACTTTAGCCCCGGCTCAGTCTTCAGATTTTTGGAGTCTACTATTGCAGTTATTGGGCATGATTGGAGAGCAGCCTTATAAGGCAACACAGACTTCTGCTCACGGGGCAGCCCTGGGTGCACCAAATTCAGAAGTGTATCCTGTTGCTGCGGCTCCCCGTGCCGAGGTTATTCTGGTCCCTTCAGTTGCACATCCTCTTGCTCCTCACCCGGTTATGATAGAGATAGAGCATAAGGCGTTGGGTAGATTCTTGAGATTGGCACCTTCGCGGTTTGCTTTCACTCCTGGATAGGGCCCACATAATTTTATTACTACCTGTGAGGAGATGTTGCATCATTTGGGGTTGTTGGAGACTCACAGGGTCGGTTATACTACATATCAGCTGGAGGGCCCAGCGAAGTTATGGTGGAAGGCCCAGGTTGCTTGCAGACCATCATCGTTACCTCATTTGACCTAGTTCGAGTTCTATGAGGCCTTTATGGCCAAGTTCTTACCCCAGAGAAATCGGGAGCATCAGAGAGAGGAGTTCACTAGACTTTCTTAGGATACTATGACTGTCTCAGAGGACAAGACTCGTTTCCATTAGCTTGCTCCATTTGGGGCCATGATTATGCCTACTGAGTCCGACAGAGTCCGTAGATTTGTTTGGGGACTACGGAGAGAGTTTAGAGATCCTAAAGAGATATTGGTTGCTAGTTGTCGATAATTTCAGGCTATTACGTACTATGCCCGTACTATAGAGGATTTGCGTCATCATGATGCAGGGGACAGAGATAAGAGGGCGAACATCAGGGTGGCTATAGTGGTTCCATACATGGTGGTAGAGGTTCAGGCCATTGGGGCCGAGGTTATCAGCCACAGTGGTCAGACCAGTCGATCAGTTCAGGCATCACTCAGGATTCTGGTTCTCAGTTTGAGCAGGGTTAGAGTAGTTAGCATGGTCACAATGGTCAGTCTTTGAGAGGTACTACTTCTGGGGCATCAGGCCGAGGTGTCCACACAGGTTCAACAAGTTTATCTAAACATGGTGGGCCGTCAGAGCTGTTCTATGAGTGTGGAGTCAGTAGTCATTTTTCCAGAGATTGCCCCCAGCGGGGTACAACCTGCTATAAGTGCAGATTTAGTGATCATTTTGCTAGAGATTGCCCCCAGCAGGGTACATCTCAGTCAATCCCCTTCTAACTCAGCCTATTCGCTCAGTTCAACCATCGGCTCGAGGAGGTGGTGGACCACGTGGCAGGATAGGTGGTGGGGATGGCGGTCAGTCAGGTGGAGGTCATTATCAGTTCTATGCGGTCATGGGGAGACCGGAGGTAGAGGCCTCAGATGCTGTGATTACAGGTATGATTTTTGTATGTTGTCAACCAGCTTATGCTTTATTTGATCCTGGATCCACTTGTTCATATGTATCTGCCTACTTTATGCCTTGTTTGGGGTTGGCTAGTGAGTCGTTATTTGTGCCTATTTCTGTCTCGACCCCAGTAGGAGATTCTTAAGTAGTGGATCGGATTGTAAGATCTTGCATGATATCTGTTGGTGATTTGGAGACTTGGGGTGATTTGATGATCCTTGATATGTTAAATTTTGATGTGATACTGGGCATGGACTAGTTATCCTCTCACCATGTGGTTTCAAACTGTTATGCCAAGACCATTACCATTGTCGTACCTGGTGTATCCCCAATTGTGTGGTAGGGTTCTGTTAGCCGTGCACCATCTTGGATCATCTCTTGTGTTCGAGCTAGGAAGTAAGTTGATTTCCCATGGGTGTTTAGCTTACTAGCATATGTACGAGATGCTAGTGCTAACCCTTCATCTCCTGGGTCTGTTCCTGTTGTTAGGGACTTCCTAGATGTGTTCCCTACCGACTTGCCAGGCCTTCCACCTGAGAGAGATATTGATTTCTCCATTGAGTTAGAGCCGGGCACCAGGCCCATTTCTATTTCTCCCTACCGTATGGCTCCTACTGAGTTGAGAGAGCTTAAGGAGAAACTCCAGGATATGTTAGCTAAGGGGTTTATTAGAACGAGTGTATCTCCTTGGGGTTCTCCTGTTCTCTTCATGAAGAAAAAGGATGGGTCAATGCGGATGTGTATTGATTATCGACAACTAAATAAGGTGATAGTGAAGAATAAGTATCTGATGCTGAGGATTGATGACTTGTTTGATCAACTTCAGGGTTCAGCCATGTTTTAGAAGATTTATTTGAGGTCCGACTACCATCAGTTGAGGATTAGGGTGGAGGACATCCCTAAGACAACATTCAGGACACATTATGGCCATTATGAGTTCCTAGTGATGTATTTTTGGTTGACTAATGCCCCTGCAACTTTCATGGACTTAATGCACAGGGTGCTTAGCCCGTAGTTGGATACGTTCATGATAGTCTTCATAGATGACATTCTGGTATACTCCCAGAGTAGGGATGAGCATGAGCATCACTTGGGGACTGTACTTTAGACTTTGAAAGATCATCGGCTTTATGCCAGGTTCTCAAAGTGTTAGTTTTGGCTTGAGTCAGTTGCATTCCGAGGGCACGTAGTGTCTAAGGATGGGATTAGAGTTGATCCAGGTAAGATTTCAGTGGTTCATGATTGGCCCAAACCTACTACTCCTACCGAGGCTCGCAACTTTATTTGGTTAGTTGGGTACTACAAATAGTTTGTTGAGGGATTTTCTTCCATAGCAGCACCCTTTACTATGCTGAGTAGGAACAATGTTCCATTCCAGTGGTCGAATCAGTGCGAGGATAGCTTCCAGAGGCTTAAGGCCTTATTGACATCAGCTCTAGTTTTGACTTTACCGATTGAGGGTCAGAGTTTTTCCGTGTATTATGATACTTCCAAGGTTGGTCTTGGTTGTGTGTTGATGCAGCAGGGTCTAGTTATAGCATATGTATCGAGGTAGCTGAAGGTTCACGAGCGCAACTACTCCACTCATTACTTAGAGTTGGCGGCGGTAGTCTTCGTGCTCAAACTCTACAGGCACTACTTATATGGAGTTCATTGTGAGATATTCACCGATCACCATAGTCTTCAATACATTATGAGTCAGCGAGAGCTGAACTCGAGGTAGAGGAGATGGATTGAGCTACTAAAGGACTATGATTTGACTATTCTACACCATCTGGGCAAGACATACGTGGTAGCGGATGCCTTGAGTCGGAAGGCGGTGAGTATGGGCAACCTAGCTTCACTTTTAATTTCTGAGCGACCATTGGACTTGGACATCCAGTCCTTGGCTAACCATTTGGTTAGGCTTGACTTGTCGGATCCTAGAAGGGTTCTTGCCAGTATTAAGGTTCGTTCTACTCTAGTTGATCAGATTCAAAGTCGAAAGTTCAAGGATAAGAGTTTGTGTGACCTTCGTGATCAGGTAGTTCAGGGTGAGGCCAGCCGGGCTACTTTGTGTTCTGATGGTATTCTGAGGTTTGGTGGTCGACTTTGTGCTCCGAGGGTTGGAGATTTGATTTAGTTGATACTTCGCGAGGTGCATTGTTCTAGATACTCAATTCATCCTGGCACAACAAAGATGTATAGAGATTTGAGACAGCTTTACTGGTGGTGTGGTATGAAGTGGGATGTAGTGGAGTTTGTATCTCAGTGCTTGAACTGTCAGCAGGTGAAGTTTGAGCACATAAGACTGGGTGGTTTAATGCAGCGACTTCCCATTCCTGAGTATAAGTGGGAAGGGATTACTATAGATTTCGTGGTTGGTTTGCCTCGTACTTCTTAGGGTTTTGATTCCATTTGGGTGATTGTGGATTGATTGACTAAGTCGGCCTACTTCTTGCAGGTTCAGACTTCTTACGGTGCTGAGAGGTTAGCTTAGATTGATAATCGTGAGGTTGTTCGGTTGCACAGGGTCCTAGATTCTATCATTTCAGACCGCGACACTCAGTTCACATCTCAGTTCTAGAGAGCTATATAGAGGGATTTGGGTACAAAGGTTCAGCTTAGTACAACTTTCCATCCTCAGACAGATGTCCAGTCTGAGAGGACTATTTAGGTCCTAGAGGACATGCTTCGAGCTTGTGTACTTGACTTTGGAGATTCATGGGATCAGTTCGTGCCTTTGGCTGAGTTTGCTTATAATAATATCTTTCATTTGAGCATCTGCATGGCACCTTTTGAGGCCTTGTAAGGTAGGCGTTGTAGATCGCCAATTGGTTGGTTTGATAGTTTAGAGTCCAGACTGCAGGGTACAAATTTGCTTAAAGATTCCTTAGACCGAGTTCGTGTGATTCTGGATAGACTCAGTGCAGCACAGAGTAGGCAGAAGAGCTACGCTGATCATAGACTTTGTGCCTTGGAGTTCAGTGTTGGTGACTTGGTTTTCCTTTGAGTATCATTCGTGAAGGCCGTGATGAGATTTGGTCAGTGGGGCAAGCTTAGCCCAGGGTTCATTGGGCCGTTTGAGATTCTCCAGAGGGTTGGTAGTGTTGCCTACATGTTAGCTTTGCCTCCAATGTTTTCATCTATTCACCATATTTTCCATGTCTCGATGTTGCACCGATATGTCTCAGATGAGTTTCATGTGTTGCATTGGGATTTGATCCAGTTAGATGAGAGTTTATCCTTTGTTGAGGAGCCGATAGATATTCTGGACAGAGATATCAGGAGATTGAGATCTAAGGAGATTCTGGTTGTGAAAGTTTAGTGGAGGCATCATCAGATCGAGGAGGCTACTTAGGAGACCGAGAGTGAGTTGTATGTTTAGTATCCACTGTTGTTCGACCCCTCAGGTACTCTATTCTTCTTGACTTTCGAGGAAGAAAGTCTTTTTAGTAGTGGATGTTGTGATGACCCTTCCGGTTATCTTCGCATTTATGCATTCATTGCACTGTTAGAGCTTTCCTGTAGCAATCCCAAGTCATTTATGGCTTGCTGGGACCGGTCAGTGCCTTGGTCCTTCATTTGGTTGTTTTGTCCATTTGCCTATTTTAGAGCCTTAACTTAGGATATCATTGACTTTATTCAACATTCTTATCTAACGTGCTTGGAATCAAATTTTGACTATTACGTTAGCTCTGAAGCGTTAAGTTTGGTCTAGTTGGACATTAAGTCGAGGACTGAAAACTTCTAGTGTGGGTTTTGTGTTGCTTTTTCTGTTTCCAGGCCATTTGGAGTCAAAAGTGTAACTTGGGTCAGCTTTTGATGATCAGAGCGTTAGACTCAAAATTTTGATGATCAGAGCGTTAGACTCAAAATCCGATGATTCCATCAACTCCGGAATATTGAGTTTGTGTTAGGTAGATGGTTGGTTCGGGTTTTGGGTGAGCTGGTATCATTTTGAGTGTTTGGTTGCGTATTGGTTAGTGTTCACTTAGGTTAACATTTCTCCGAAATGACCTCGTACGGAAGTTTCATCGATTCTGTTAAGTCCAGAACATCGTTTTCACTCTATTAACATTATTGGTTTTTGAATATCAGTTTCAGATTATGCCCGGAATACCCCGTGGAGTTTTCAAAAAGTTGCAGATTTTAGTACAGGCCAGGCCTTGAGCGCAATCGCGCCTGCTAGCCTTGAGCGCGATGGCGCTGCGCATTTTTCCAGCACTATATATTTTCAGTTTTTCATTTTTTCAGCTTTATTCCTCCACTCTTCCAAATCCAAAACTCCATTTCTCTCCTACAAAGTGTTCAAATCAGTCCCTAGCCTTGGGAATTCATTTCATTGAGGAGAAATCCGTGCTCCCTCGATATTGGTAAGTCTTCTTCCCCAACTTGCTTTTCTCTTTTCTTTCTAAAAATCCTCCATTGTTGCTCATTTCAAAAAGCTTGGAAATTCTTTATGGTGGCTTCCTTCTTGTGTTTCATGTTTGTGGGTTCGAGGAACTCACCGTCTTGGCATAAATTCTCTCATTTTGGTAAGTAATCCTTGCCCAATTTCCAATTTTTGTTCCTAAAATTCCTTCTTTAATCCCTCTCTTGAGCGGGAAGTTTGGGGCCTTCTCCTTGGCCAAAATTGCTCATTTTTGGAGCATTTCTTCTTGACACCATTGTGTACATCGTGCTTTTTTTCATTTTCGGTTTTGGGTTGCAAGGCCCGCAGGCCCATCGGTGACCCAAATTTTGGCCTAGCTATTATTATAGCAATATGGGTATCGTTAGACTCGTCTTCATGTTTTATTTATGTTTTTGATAGTTTGATTATCATTCAGGATTTCTCGGAGCGATTTGAGCTTGGATATTATTGTCCCAGCAACTTGTCATTGGACGACAGGTAGGTTATGGTCTAAACTCCTTAGACTTAACATATATCATATAAAATTGTACTAATGGGAATCCTTGGGTTAGGTTACTAGGTTGGTACCACAGACCTTGACCACTTTTCCATGATTCTCCCCTTTCTTTCCTCCATTGTATGTAGTATTCTCTGTAGTTGCTACTATCACCCTTATGGTCCTGTGTGCCCTTCTTTTGACTCTGGACCATAGATGGTGGGATATTCGAGGGTGTCTGTGAGTCCCGGACATTGTTATCATAATATTATGCTGGCTATCTATGTTGTAGAGCGATTGGATCCTGTGCAGGACCGATAGGTTTTTTGTGGACCGGGGGACATTGTTGTGATTATGTATACTATTCATCATGCATGTAGAGGGAATTTTTTCATGATTTTACT
Organism: Jaltomata sinuosa; assembly: GCA_003996215.1. Taxonomy (NCBI): domain Eukaryota; kingdom Viridiplantae; phylum Streptophyta; class Magnoliopsida; order Solanales; family Solanaceae; genus Jaltomata; species Jaltomata sinuosa. The sequence continues at coordinate 14,178 of QJPP01005005.1, forward strand.
ACTATTTTGGTTTTGGGCCTACTATTGCTAGATTTCTAAACCTTACATGGCCGTGGGGCCCATTTTCAGTGGAAATGATTTAAAAAGAGATTTGGTATCGGTTTAATGGATCTTCTTGGGGTAAGGAAGAATTAAAGAATGTTTTATCACTATTTCCACTTACACTAGACTCGGCGGGGTCGAGCGGTAGACTTGTTTTACTACCAGTTCTGGGGTGATGCTAGACTCAATGGGGCCGTGTGCTAAGACTATTTGACTTATTGATTTAGACCTGGATACTCTCCGGACAGCTTTACTTGGGGATTTTCGAGATTCTGAGGAATCTAGTATATTGGTCGAGGGTCTACATGGACCTTGCCATTCTGGACCAGGAGATACGTGTTGTGAGTGTCGTAGGAGGGTATACTATATAGCAGAGGTATACGGGTGTGACCTTCCATGGATTCTGTCTTCTGGGTCTCATAGGGCGCCGAAAGCGGGTAACATACGGTACTACTATCACCTTTGGCTTATCATGGCATGCCATACCATTTATTTGTGTGAGGTTCCACCCTTGTTTTCTGTTTGTTGATTGTACGCTCTGGTAGTATGGGATGTCGAAGGGTTTGTCTTCACTTGTTTGTTTTCCTCGGGTGTATGAGCATTCGTGGAACTGCATGTAGACTTTTTGTTACTATTTTGCTCTATTGGTTCCTATTGTGGTTCTTATGACTCTTGATATTGTATAAGTTGTGTTGGGGTTCCGTAATTAGATCTTGACGTGAAATTAATAGGCTTATTTGGGTTATTGTATCTTGTATTCGAGCATGATTATCGTTATCTTTCCTCCCCTTCGCTATCCATCGAGGTTACCGGTATACCGCCTACTTTTTAAATCTCTCTTTATTTACTTGTTGTTGCGAGGATCCCGAGTATGTGCTTCTTCACTCACCTGTGATGCATATTCTAGTGTCTAGCCATGTGTGTTGTTCTTGCTTGTATCCCTTCCGTGCTAGCTTCCATGTGTTTATTCATTGCCTTCTCTGATTATTAGTTTCTATTCTGTCTATTACTGCTCTTTTATCTTATATGTTCCCAGTCGGCCTATGATACCTATTGGGTACCTTATGCTTTGCATTTGGTGCTCATACTACACTCTGTATCTTCTGGTGCAGATCCTAGTGTAAGCCATCGCCGCTAGCTCATTGGAGACTCGTGCGAGGAGCTATTTTGGGGATATCTTTGGACTGAGGGTGAGCTCTAGTGGATCGGAGCTTAGCTTTTAGTTTATCTTTTGTTGTATGTACTCTACTACCATTCAAAGACATCTGTATATTTTTTTTTGGATCGTTATACTCTCCTGATGTAGTTCTAGCTCTATACTATGATACCAGGTTTTGGGTTTGGTTTAGCTCTCACATATGTATGTATATGTTCCTGTTATCTATTTTATTCATCTTGTTCCCTTGCTTCCGCTTATTAAACTGTTCTTCCCCATAAATTATTAGATAGTAGCCCATTACTGACTGTTTCGGGCTACGAGGATTAGTTTACTTATTGGGGGGTTGTAGGTTCCATCATGGCCGAGAAATTGGGTCGTGACACGAATAGTCTCTTTGTTTATTTGCATGGATTCATGTATATGTAGTCGAGTGATCTCATTGTAAGGAATAGAAGGATGTAAATTCATACTAGCAATACCAAAATAACAAGGCTTGTCCACCCTTATTGCGCCAATCACAGTAGGATTATGCATCTCAGTCATCCCTGTATTAGCTTTGACATGTAGTATATTATCAAACACCTTATCTCCCAATGTCTCAATGGAAATTGGAGCTTTCTCAAACACATCCTTATTCCTTACAGGCAATTGCAAAAGCTGCACATTAAACTCGCCGCCAGAGCTGCCATCAGGATGATCATCTTTAGCCTTCACTTTGAGGAAATTACTCTGCTTGTTCTCATTAGAAGGAATCCTTGTACTGGAGGGTGAGTTAATGGCGGATTTCACACCGGGTAACTGCATATCAGTTGTATGAGCCTGGGGAGGAATCTCTGGTGGCCGGGGCAGTGAGTCCTGCGTCGACAAGGCCAGTCCGGCCATGCCAGAAGAGGTTAACTAAATAAAATTTTGGAGGGAAAAGTGGTTACTCTCTCCCTAGATAGAGAATTTTTCATTTCCTTTTGCTTGGGATTCCAGTGACTTTTGGACCTGGTTTAGAACCTTAGCAATATTTGTATCGTTGAACTCGTGCTTATGTGTAGAGTGGTTGAGTTTGGAGACTCTTCGTAAAGAAAAGGCCCAGGTATGATCTTGTAAAGTTTGTTGTTAGGCTTTGAGGTAGATTATGGCTTAACTTTCTTCAGACATTACTTGGGTGAAAACTTATCGTGTAAAGCATGCTATGGGTAGGGTGAAATTGTGCTTATGAGTACATAATGAATTAATTTATCATTGTGAAGACCAAATTGGAGCTTCTACTATATGGGTGAAAAAGGAACTTAGATTCCTGTGATGGAAAACAGGCATACTCAGCGGAACCATATAATCAGGATCACTTGCATGTAATATAGATAATACATAATCATAGATTGTAATAAAACATATAATCGATACTTATCTCTTGAAGTGTGACCACGAACACGAATCGAACCTTCAAACATGAGCAAAAACCTTCCACGCGATCATCTTACAGACCCATGGTCTTCTGCTATGTGACCCGAATACTATCAGAATAAGTGAAATTCGTGTGGGCGAATTTCTCATGGAAGAACATGGGAAAAACCTACTTTTTTTTCTTTTGTGGAATAAGACCCTTATACAGACACAAGTGTTAGGGTTTTAAATTCTTTTCCAAACCTGCTAGGTCTTTCTTTTCCACCAAAAATAAATTTCATTTAATTCTTGTTTATTCGGTTACATCAAGGACCACAGATTTAATCAGCGAAGCTTTCAATTGTGGTATTAATTTGCAAAATGAATGAATTAATTCTACCACATTAAATTACAGATTATTCCACCAAAAACTTGTAAATGCACTCCTCAATTTTATTTTGAAATCATTCATTAAATCTTATTTAACTTCCCGCGTTAAGATCACAGATACCAATTAATTAAATTAAGCATTTCGCTAGCTTGAATCCCTATAAAAAGTCTGTCCCAATTATTAAGCCTAAAAAGAAAAAAAGTGGGGTAGAAGTTAAGTTTCTATTGAATTGAGTAAGATCCTTTTGAATAGAAGATGCCCATGAAAAAGAATTTTTTAGAGGAAGATAAAAAAATATGCGGATTTTCCTATTGATTAACCTCTGGAGCGGATAAGATCCAAACAAGTCTATACCTACAAATGAAAGAGGAGCTTCTACGTGAACATTCTTAGGAGTAGGTTTTGTCTTGGGAAAACACGTGGATGAGAAAGAATATACGAAGATTTTTGTTAGAAGGTTTCCCCTTACAGTCATATATGATAATATAATTCATTGATTAATTTAATCCTTTATTCCTACGCTTAACTTATTTCATGTGACAAATATAAAATCCACCTGCAGGGTTTTCACATGAAAACATATAAGCAATCATAAAGGGGTATCATCAATCTCAAAATTGAGACACAGATTCTATCAATTAATCATTATTTCACAAATGTTTTTTGTCATCATCCAACCTATCTAAAATATTTTAACCCACAAAGAGTTTCACCATTTGATAGATCAAGATAATAAACAAATTGCATTGATCATAATAATTATATAAAGATTAAGAGTATAAGTACATTTAATGATCTAGAGAAGTTGTTTATAAATATTCAGAACATAAACAGTCATCTCTACTTGATCCGTTCAATACACACAAAGTGTACTAGCACAAGAAGTTGGAATACAACCTTTCCCATAATCAAGATCAAATTATATTAATCTTGTGCTACAATCATCAAGATGTTTGTCCAACTTCATCTTTGATTATAAAAATAATATTTATACTTATAAGAATCAATGATTTAATCTTCCGTGTATAAGCTAAACTCTAGACACAAAATCATCTACTATATAAGTAAATTGATACAGAGCCAAATACATGATCTATTTAATTCTTTGTTAAAATTAAATAAATAATTTTCTATGACAATATAATGACCAGATCCGTCGTTATTTCAGGAACCACGATGTCATGAAATTTTGAAAATGAATCAAAATATTTTTGGTATTAAGTGGGGTGACATGGCAGAAAATTTCAGATTTTTTGAAATCATCCGGGCTGACGTCACTCCGCTATAGCGATATTTTATCTGCTATAGCGGAACCGCTATGGCAGAAGGCCATCCACTATAGAAGAATGACGGGACACAGTAGCCTCAGAATGGGATTTTAATAAAAGATTTCTCCTTCTCAGTTGGGAAACATATGAGGGTTTCTCCAAAAATCCTCCTATGCTGCTCCAAGAATTGGGAACCATGGGGAGGAGGGATTATGGTTGAAGGGACGTGGAACAGTGGATTCCAGAACAATTGTTCAGCCGAGAACGCCTTCACGGAGCCAGATACGCATCCTTGCAGCTGCTTGGCATCCATTTAGGCTAGGTTTACACTTTGAGTAGATAGACCTATTTATTATTGCATAGTTGAAAGGGAGAATCCATAATTAGGCCCCCAGGCGCGGAGTCTGGCGGATTCAGTACTGGTTATGTGTGAACTAGGAGTTGTTTGTGTTGAATTATGGGTTGCTAATATGTAAGTGTTGGCTATACATGTTGTCTTGATATGAGAGAATGATAGGATTATATTCCAAGGACTGGGATGTCGCAGAGGTTCGGGGAACCGGGAAATGCTTGGGGTAACTAAATGGGTAACAAAAATGGGGAAATTCCTAAATAAGGTTCGGGCTTATGAGTAGAATAATAATGAGTGGTTGAATCACCAAGGTTAAGGGGTGGTTGTCCACATTGTACTGTCTACAAAAAGGATTCGGAATCAATGTAGTTACTAAGATGTTCTAATAAAGAATGAACGGGACATAGTCTTCGGACGGGAGTCAGGGCTAAGTTATATACCCAGGGAAAGGGTAGGTGATGGTTATTGATTCCTGTATGCATTGTATGTTAAAAGGATTCGGAATCAATGTAGTTACTAAGATGTGCTAAGAAAGAATGAACTGGACATAGTCTTCAGACGGGAGTCAGGGCTAAGTTATGTACCCGGGGAAAGGGTAGGTGATGGTTATTGATTCCTGTATGCATTGTATGTTTGTGTACTCATGTCTAAGTATTTGTATGATTTGCATTGCTTAGAAAATGATTTAGGAATGTCCAAAAGTCCTGTTTTTCAGTCTTGTGAAATGAACTAAGTGTTATTGCTTGTTGGTCTACAAGTGTTGATTGTTCATTGTTTGTAACTATGGATTTATGTGACATTCGGTTGGCTCGGGTACCATGCCTCGTATGGGAAATACTAATGGTTGGCTCGGGTACCACGCCTGGTATGGGATATACTAACGGTTGGTTTGGGTACTACGCCTGGTACGAGATAACACTAATGGTTGGCTCGGGTACCACGCCTGTTACGGGTTTACTTTATTGTATTATTTCATCTTTATTAATGTTTTCCTGAGTGGACCGGGTTGTGGTTATGAATTGTAGTTGTGTATTTTTGTTCCTTGAGAGGCCGGGTTTTTACATTGCTTTATGAGTTTGGTCTTGGTGTAAACCGGATTGTATATCTGACACGTAGGTGTTGTCTAGAGGGGATCCAGGGTGGATCCGGGATATGTAATACGGTATAATTATTTTTATTGTGGGTTGTTGACCATGGTTATAAAAGTGGATCACAGGTGACTAGCAAGCTAGAGGATGATTGAGAGTTAGGTGTAGTACTACTAGCGGGTATTGTCACGTTAGGGATTTTTCTAGGGACCCTAGTGGGGCTCAGATACTCTTGAGTAGTACCATGAGGGTAGTGTGTCTGGATTGGCAAGGATGGGGTCGTTTCTAGATGCATAGTCATGGGGTAGTTGAATAGGATAGCAGAGATGCAGTCAAGGTTGGATTTAGTGGTCGGGTTTAAGGTTAAGGTGACTTGGGAAGTCTAAGGTTAGGGTGACTAGGGAAGTCTAAGGTTAGTGTGAATTGGGAAGTCTAAGGCTAGAGTGACTTGGGAAGTCTAAGCTTAGCGTGACTCGGAGGTCTCGAGGGTGAGGGAGTTGGCAGCGGAAGGAATAGAAAGGGTTAAGGTAAGGGGTGTGAGTAGATGATCGGTTGAGATCGGGCCTGGTAAAGGTAAATGGTGAAGGATGGAGCTATTTTGTTTATTTTCATGTTTTTCCCTATTTACTTATATGATGGTACGTGTGGATTCGGGCCGACCGATGATGCCTACCAGTACATGTGGTTGTACTGACTCTACTCTTGCTATACCTTTTTGGTATAGTCTTGTTGCAGGGTCGGTGATGTTTTATAGGTACATGATAATGGTGATTTGCGGCAGCTTCTGTCCTTCGATTCCATGATCGAAGTTGTGTCTCATTTACATTTCTCTATATAAATCTTGTAGTAGCTCTTGTACCTATTTAGACTAGGTCCTAGGGAGGGTGTTGTAAAGTTGTAAAAACAATAGTATTGTATTTTCTTCATAAAGGAGTTTTCCTAAATAAAATGTTGTAAGGTTTTCATGTATTAAAAATGGAGGTTGATGGTTATACTTGAGTTTTTCCGCATTTACCTGTTGGACGGGTGGTAAGGGTTCATCTATCTAGGTGCATAGAGTAGCATGACCCGATAGGTCGGATCGTAACAGATAAATACTATATTCAAAACACATGGTTAATAGTATATATTCCAATAATTCCCACTTAGACTTTTAACCATAATGATTGTTAGAATATATCATATTTAACCTCATGGTTAATGGTATATACCCCAATAATCTCCTACTTAGACTTTTAACTATAATAATTATTATAATATACCATATCTAAATGCGTGGCTAATGAAATATACCACAACAATCTACCACTTAGATGTCACGACCCAAAACCGGGCCATGATGGCGCCTACATAACCCCCCGATAGGCAAGCCAAACCCAACGATGCGGAAGACAATAAAGCAGTTAGAGTAAGGAAAAGCGGAAGACATAACTTAAAAGACAGGGCCAGTAGCATATATACATACCATCGTATAAAATATACATAAGAAGGCCCTAAAGTGACAAACAAGACAAATCAGACTCGAGAACCAACCCAGAACTAGTGTCACTAGTACAAGAGCGACTAAAGCAAGGAGTAGCTATACGACAGACTCTATCTATCCAAAATACAAAATATAGACATAATATACAAGATGGAAAGCATGTAAAGTCTCCAAGAGCGCTGGGAGCTCACCTCGATCCGAACTGCAACAGGCCTCGAACGACAGAAAGGTCAGTGAGGGTGGCTCGTACTAGGTGTTGCATCAGAAAAAGATGCAGAATGTAGTATGAGTACAAAAACAATGGGCACTCTGTAGGCATCATAGGTCGACCGAGTGCAGATAGCTAATATATAGAATAAATTACAGGAAAGTACACAAAATACAGGGATCCACCTAATTCTAGTTATAAAACCGAAAACAGAAATAATTGAACCAACAAGAGGGCAACAATAATAACATCAATACAAGTAACTGACAATCAGAGTACACTCAAGTCAATGCAATGCTATAAGATATGATGTGATGTATGAATGCATAATAGTATAAACCCTAAATACCGCATCGGGTGCCCAGAATACCGCATTGGACTATGCATATATATATATGTATGTGTGCATATAGGAAGTAAATACCTTGAATAACGCATCGGGGGTTCGGAATACCGCATTGGACTATAAGTGTATAAATGTATGAAAATAAGACCCAGAATAATACTGCATCGGACTATGAGTATATAAATTTGAAAATAGCATAGAAAAGGCTTGGGAATATCCCTTGGACCAGCATAAAAGTAGCCCCTTTTTTTTCCTTTCTGAAAATCAATGGTAAACCCAGTACAACTCTTCAAACATCCAAAAACCACAGTAACCATAGTAAATCCCCAGTATTTGAACCAAAATCCACGAAAACCTTTCTTTTCCATATAAATAGTATGAAATGCAGTATGAGCATGAAACATACAAAATCAGAGAAAGTAGCACACCACAAGGCACAACATGAAAAAATACCCTCCAAACCAAGAAAACTGACCTGGAAACGCCGTCCAAATCCAAGCTATGGCATCAGGCCTACAATTATGCACAACCAACAATTAAAGCAGAAATAGTAGAAAATAATAATGGAGACCACTACGAACATCTACTCTACTTATAAAATATCCTAAAAGCATATCAAGGATTCTATGCTAGGCGTAACCATACTACGGGCTCCTAGACTAAGGATAGCATGAATAGTTCTAATCTATGATCCGAAATGGCCAAAATAAAATAAGTCACAATATTTAAGCCTAATACTACCTATAGTCCAACCTAACGTTCTAGTAATAAATAATATATAAAACCTAACTAAACTCAGTCTAAAAAGTAAATCGTACCCTACCTTGGGGCCAAACTGCAAGCATAAACCATCACTAGTGTGCCATCCCCTTACGAACAGCCTCCGAAAGCTGCCACGCTATCAAGAACACAACCCAGGTGTCAAGGCAAGAAGAATGACACCCTTATTACTATATGGAAAATCAGGCCGGAAATGGGGTCGAAAAAATGACCCTCGGGCCTGCGCAACAAAACAGAAAACAAAATTCACAATTATGCTTGCGGTGGGTTAAGGAACCCATACCCAAAGTTTGGGCGCGAACAAAGCTCGTTTCAGGGCCCAAAATAGCCCCGAAGTGCTATTAATTCAAGGGATCAAAAACGGGAAAACTCGAAATTAAAGGCAAAAGCGTACCCAACCAGGAGAAATACGCCGCGGAGGTGAGTTGCACGAACTCACGAGCATGCAGCCCCAAGAGAACAGATTTCTACAAGTAATGCCCAAGCTTGAGGATTAATAACAATGGAGTTTGAGTGGGAGAATTACGAGAATAAACACGGAAGGAGGAGAGGGGTGACGAGGGAACTTACCGGGTGAAGAATACTGAAGCAAGGGAGCCGAAAATTTGAGCTTAGGAGCTCAACTATGGAGTTGTTCGAAACAGTGAAGGAGAAAACGAAGTTGGAGATTTAAATAGCTGCCAGGGGTCCTTCATCGCGATCGTGATAGGACCCCTGCGTTCGCGGAGAACAGAGTCCAGGCCACGTTCTCGAAGAGAAAGGTTGAGCCGGGTCCCAGCCGGCTTCATCACAGACACGAAGAGCCGCCTTCACGAACGCGATGGTCAAGAAACTAGAGCATCGTGAACGCGATGGAAGCCTCACAATTGCGAAGACCAAGATGGTTTGCAACTTAATGTAGCAACCAGCAATAACACTAAGGCCAAAAATCTTTTGACAGACCCTCGAGATTCATCCAGAACCCCGTGAATACAAAACAACCTTGCTATCCTACAAAAAACAGCATTCCATACTTAATGGAATCAATGAAACACCCAACGGAGATTGTTTTAATGAAAAGTGGGCCCCGCGCCCAAAACCAACTCGGAACTCAAAACCCAAAAACAAGTCCGGAAGCGCTGGGACCTAAACCTTTGGTCCCTCTAGCCTAAAGTCGACATTCTGGAGCTAATAGCGCTGAAAAAATTTCCATCCGAGGCTGTCTTCTCTGAATGTTGACCAAAGTCAACCCTACCAGCTAAACTGACTTGAAAATCCACAAAGCAAGACAAAACCAACCCAAAAGCACTCAGACCCAAACCAATGGTCCAACTAGACCAAAATCCCCGTTCTGGAGCTAATGGAACTGTCAGAATCCCATTCTGAGTACGTTTACCAAGAAAGTTGACCGAAGTCAAAGATTTTCTAAGTTCAAGTTCTAAAACAGGGAAATGGTCATAGCGACCTAAGGAATAGCTCGGGCACCAAACCGTCAGTCCCGGCAAGTCATAAATGACCTGTAGCCATTAAGGGAAAGCTCTAAACATGGAAAAAGCACAAAAATAGGAAAATGACCGAGAGGGTCATTACAACATCCACTACTAAAAGAACTTTTATCCGCAAAAGTTAAAGAAGGGAAAACACCAGAAGACTCAAACATATATGGATACTAAGCCCGCACCACTCACTCAAAAACCCGGGTAGCCTCCCCGACTGGGCGGCACCCCATAGAGCTTACCAAAGGAAAACGACCTACCCCAAACACCTCACCAGCCAAACTAGACTCTAACCTTTAACTTTAAATCCTCCAAAGATCTCCCAACCAAACTGACCTTCAAGAATCTCGATCAGAAGCACCGACACAACACTGAAACTAGAGAACCAAGGTGATCAACACACAAGATCAGAATCCTTAACATCACAAGCAATTTTACCCAGAAAAGCCACCAGCCTAAAATTCCAACTCATAAACCCGCTGATCCGCGAAACCCCTTCTTCTGATCTGAATCCCTTTGCACCATAACTATGAAACTGCACACATACCACACACTTGAGCTACTCCCGAAGTATCAATGGACACGCCGGAGATCCTTAGTTTCCGCTTGCACTTCACCAAGAATAAAGTCACCCTTTATACACAAATTCTACCCAAGCGATGCTATAACTTACTAGCCTTGCCATCCAAGATGACAACCCCTAGCGTATACCTAAAAACTGGAGTTATTTGTCCCGACTAACCATCAACCAATGAACAAACACTTTTGCTAACATCAAACTTGATAACTGAACCCAACTAAACCAACCATCTGAACCCGACTGAACCAACCATCTAAACTCGATTGTAGCTTGCACACCAGGGTTGGAAATGGCATGAATGAACACCCTGTGTCTATGGAGAAATTTCCAAACTGTCGAACAAAGTCGACCCCGCCAAACTTTGCCAAGTCTGAGTGAACTGAAAATGAATGGACCAGGGCAACCGTACCCAAAAGACCCAAACCAAGACCAAGCCTCTGCAAGGAGGGTGGTAAGCCTACCACGAAGTCTGTAATCATCAACCAAGCTCCAAACTCTATGAAGTATTGCTGCTACTCAAAATACTCAAACACCATTCGGATCTGAAACCGCCTTACTAGTCTCACCTCAATAAGAAGTCTACCTCGCCACGAATATCAAGCCAAAACACCCCTAAGGCAAAAAGGAAAAAGGTGCTTGGGGTTCAAGGTTGCCATCTAGCTATAGACATTTTGCATAAACCTCCAACTCATCTCTTTGTCTTGAATCAACCACTCCACTGCACCAGCACACAAATCCATCATTTCTGAAGCATACAACATACCAAACTCCTCATCCATACCAGCCGAGCCTAACCAACACTGGAACCCCACATAAAATACAATCTTTGAAGAACCGACAACCCAAACTTTCAAACCCTCTGGACACAAAGGCGACCACCATCCTCAAAGTTTCATTAGAACCCATAATAGCCTCGCTAGTCTAAACCTGCACAATCTGATCACACATAATACCCTACCACTGAATTTCGAATTTACGCCGCTGAGTCTGTCCAACCATAGTAGAAGGGACCTCGTACTATCTAGAAAATCATCGAAAATTGGAATGTCCAGCCTATCTCAAAGGTTACCCAAGGACTAGGTGTCCAAGGCCAAATGTCACTCCATAATCTGAAATAGGAGAGCCAAGTTGTCCAAACTCATTGCTTTCCAATTCAAGAAGCTGCAGCTGAAGATAATTATCCATGAACCACCCGAAGTAGTTTGCTAGCCCATAACTTCGAAACCCAATTCTAGTTTACCAACCAATGCCTCTGTCGAACAATGAGTAGACCCGTACACTGTCGAGGAACACTTAGGAACCAGAGCCCACGAGCCTCTTAATATAAATTTTGCACAATCTGTAGATGCTACTGAAACTTGGTTCCTCCAAAGAATATAGCAAAGTAATCACAACTGATGCAACAAGCCCCCAAAGGTAGTACTGGAAAATCCTACCACCTCGACTTCTACTGGAAGGAATCCTACCCCCGAATTTACCTAAGTATAATGCCACTGCACTCTGTACTCGGTCTCATCAACTCATCAACCCGCAAACCAAAACATACCCTCAGTCATCACCTTGGTCAACTACTAGAAACCTATACATATCGACAAGGAATCATCTCCCTCCTTTCTCAAACCCAACAACAACCTTTCCACGGAAACACCAAACCTAACAAGCGCTCTCTCTCAAGTGCAACCTGGAGCTATTCCCATAGCTCCCATAAATCCTACTGATAAAACTTGATATGACAGAATGAGGGTAGGCCAAATGCCTAACTCAACCAAAGAAAAAATTCTATAATCAAAAAATCCAACTGCAAGGCCATAATTCCATAGTCAAACCTCAATCACGACGCTATAACCAAAACTTAGCAAAACAAATAAAGCCAGAACCCGACCACAATGCCATACTCAAACTTTATCATATCATCCAGAACTGGAGAGAGCAGAAAGAAACTTATCTGCATTTAGAACAGAAGGAACTATGAAAATAAACCATACCTGCTAACTTACCAAACCCAACACTAAGGAAGGTTGATTTAGATCACTCGAGAAAATAAAACCAACCCATTATCATCAGCATAACCAACACTACCTGACTTAAGACATGAGTTCAAACTCCGGCACTACCACCGGTACCACACTATACTAACATAACAACTCCTAGCACATGATAGATAACGACCTAGGCAAAGACCACCTAAGGCTGCTAGACAAAAGAAAACACTCAGCCCAAACCTAAAACCACGACTAACACAAGAAATAAAGCTAACAAGACCTGCCCACGAGTCAATCCCCAGGTAGTCAGCTCATAAGGTCAACACACCCCATCCACTACTAAAAAATTCAACTACTGAGGGCTCAGATACAAAGACCCCAAAATCACAAGTACTAGCATAGGAGGGAATATGTAAATCTACAACTGATCGGAAGGCGCTACACAATAGTACAAGAAGATAGCCTACCCTAAAGCACTTACAGTCCTAACATGCATCCGTACACCCAAGGAACTCACACAATAGCACACAATCCCTCTGATACTTATAATATCAGAGTGCACACTGAACAACCAACAAATAAGAATCTGAACACAATATGGATGATATGATGGAACTAGGCATGAACGTAGTGTTGTATTCACCTACCCAGGCACTCGCAGCTCATGGACCCTCATCTAGATTGGAAAGATCTATGAAGGTCTAAGTGACCATATACAAAATCAAGGGATCTCAAAGCATAATTGCCCGGAGTCTATTCGGGTCTAAAATAATAAACCCCGAATCTCAGAGCCCTATATAAGGTTCCCAAAGTATATCCAGGACTAAATCCATAATAAAAGAATGTCTAGCGCTATGGCACAACCGACCCTAGTATCAATATGAACATCGATGATAAAATCCTCATAATACTCCTTTTTACTCAAAGAGAATCCCTAAAGTCAGTTCCAAATCCCTTTTATAATCATTTTATCAAAAACGGGCCTTTAAGACCATGCAAGTCTTATAAACAATTTAGAGTAGGCCAGTAGCCAAAACAGTAGTAAGGTATGCAGGAAACCCCTTTGCATGAAAGATATAATTGCAAACAGACAATATCCTAATGACTCAGAATCAACCTATCGGCCCTGCACATGCACAATCATCTCTACAACATACATAACTAACCTAAAATAACAACTCAATGCCTGGGACTCGCGGATATTCCCAAATATCTCACCATCTCTGGTCCAAAGGCATATACAAAGGCCACACAGGGCCATAAGTGTAATACTACAACCAAAGCAAGAAATAAGACGACAGAAGAAGTGGGCAAGGTCTGGGGTGCCAACATAGAATACCCAACCCAAGGATGCCAATTAATACAATTATAACCGATAAATGTGAAGTCTAAGGTAGGGGAAACCGTAACGTTAAACCTAGCTAAAGCACTTCTCGAAGAACTGGGTGTTGCCCGTATCCGTGATACAGATGAACCCTCTAAAAGGCTCGGAGTCCAAGCCATAGTGCCCTGAAGAACTGGGGTAGCCATGTATCACACTGGAAGTTGAGCTAGCCCCAAACCCCCTTTTAGCCGAAGTGGTAAGCCCACACTTTGAAATCTCAGGGCTCAAGGAAGCACTGAGGTAAGAGGCGTAGAAGCCTCATCGTCACCTATTGTCGTACTCGTCCTGGGTTTCTGAGAAGGAAGGAAACAACTAAAGTTTTAGAAGTCAATAGAGTCAAGGACGCACGATCAGGAATAAAACAAGATGGAATCTTTCCTAGGTATGTCCTATAGCCTCTCATAGTTAGGATACGGATATCATCATACCAATCCACGAGACTCTACTAGACACTTGCTCTTGTACTGGAAAGACCGGTGAACCTAGAGTTGTGATACCACTCTGTCATGCTCCGAAACTGGGCCATGATGGCGCCTACATAACCCCCCCGATAGGCAAGCCAAACCCAATGATGCGGAAGACAATAAAGCAGTTAGAGTATGGAAAAGCGGAAGACATAAATGAAAAGACAGGGCCAATAGCATATATACATACCATCGTATAAAATATACATAAAAAGGCCCTAAAGTGACCAACAAGACAAAACAGACTCGAGAACTAACCCGAAAATGGTGTCACTAGTACAAGAGCAACTAAAGCAAGGAGTAGCTATACGACAGACTCTGTCTATCCAAAATATAAAATATAGACAGAATATACAAGATGGAAAGCATGTAAAGTCTCCAAAAGCGCTGGGAGCTCACCGCGATCCAAACTGCAATAGGCCTCAAATGACAAGAAGGTCAGTGAGGGTGGCTCGTACTAGGTGTTGCATCAGAAAAAGATGCAGGATGTAGTATGAGTACCAAAACAATAGGTACTCAATAGGCATCATAGACCGACCGAGCGTAGATAGATAATATATAGAATAAATTACAGGAAAGTACACAAAATACAGGGATCCACCTAATTCTAGTTATAAAATCGAAAACAGAAATAATTGAACCAACAGGAGGGCAACAATAACAACATCAATAAAAGCAACCAACAACCCAAGTACACTCAAGTCAATGCAATGCTATGAGATATGATGTGATGTATGAATGCATAATAGTATAAACCCGAAATATCGCATCGGGTACCCAGAATACCGCATTGGACTATGCATATATATATGTACGTGTGCATATAGGAAGTAAAAACCCAAAATAACGCATCGAGGGTCCAGAATATTGCATCAGACTATAAGTATATATATGTATGAAAATAAGACCCGGAATAATGCATCGAGTGTCCGGAATACCTCATCGGACTATGAGTATATAAATTTGAAAATAGCAGAGAAAAGGTCTGGGAATATCCCTTGGATCGGCATAAAAGTAGCACCTTTCCTTTCCTTTCCAAAAATCAGTAGTAAATCCAGTACAACTCTTCAAACATCCAAAAACCACAGTAACCATAGTAAATCCCAGTATTTGAACCAAAAGACTCAAAAACCTTTCTTTTCTGTATCAATAATATGCAATGCAATATGAGCATGAAACATACAAAATCAGAGAAAGTAGCACAGCACAAGGCACAACAGGGAAAAATATCCTCCAAACAAAGAGAGCTGACCTAGAAATACCGTCCAAATCTAAGTTATGGCTTTGGGCCTACAGTTACACACAACCGACAATTAAAGCGTAAATATCAAAAAATAATAACGGAGACCACTACGAGCATCTACTCTACTTCTAAAATATCCTAAAAGAATATCAAGGATTCTATACTAGGTGTAACCATACTACGGGCTCCTAGACTAAGGATAGCATGAATAGTTCTAATCTATGATCCAAAATGGCCAAAATAGAATAAGTCACAATATTTAAGCCTAATACTACCTATAGTCAAACCTAACATTCTAGTAACATATAATATATAAAACCTAACTAAACTCAGTCTAGAAAGTAAACCGTAACCTACCTCGGGGCTGAACTGCAAGCACGAACCATCACTCGTGTGCCATCCCCTTCTGAACAACCTCCGAAAGATGCCACATTATCAAGAACACAACCAAGGTGTCAAGGCGAGAAGAATGACACCCTTATTACTATACAAAAAATCGAGCTAGAAATCGGGTCGAAAAAGTGACCCTCGGACCCGCGCAATGAAATAAAAAACAAAATTCACAATTCTGATCGCGGTGCGTTAAGGAACCCATATCCAAAATTTGGGCACGAACGGAGCTCATTTTGGTGCCCAAAACAGCCCCGAAGTGCTACTAATTCGAGGATCAAAAATGATAAAACTCGGAATTAAAGGCGAAAGGTTACCCCAACCAGGAGAAATACGCCACGGAGGTGAGTTGCACGAACTCACGAGCATCCAGACCAACAGAACATATTTTGACAAGTAATGCCCAAGCTTGAGGATTAAAAACAATGGAGTTTTAGCGGGAGAATTATGATAATAAACACGGAAAGATGAGATGGGTGACGAGGGAACTTATCGGGTGAAGAATACTGAAGCAAGGTCGCTGGAAATTTGAGCTTGGGAGCTCAGCTATGGAGTTGTTCAAAATAGTGAAGGAGAAAATGAAGTTAGAGCTTTAAATAGCTGCTAGGGGTCCTTCATCGCTATCGCGACAGGACCCCCGCGTTCGTGGAGAATAGATGGCCCAACCATCGCGATCGCGATGGTCCAGGCCGCGTTTGCGAAGAGGAAGGTTGAGTCGGGTCCCAGCCGACCTCATCGCGAATGCAAAGAGCCGCCTTCACGAATGCGATGGTCAAGAAACTAGTCCATAACGAACGCGATGGAAGCCTCACGATCGCGAAGACCAAGATGGTCTGCAACTTAATGCAGCAACCAGCAATAACACTAAGGCCAAAAATCTTCTGATGGATCCTCGGGATTCATCTGGAACCCCGTGAACACAAACCAACCCCTCCACCCCACCAGAAACTGCATTTCGGACTTAATGGAATTGACGAAACTCCCAACGAAGATCATTTCAACAAAAAGTGGGTCCCATGCCCAAAACAACCTCGAAACTCAAAACCCAAAAGTAAGTCCAGAAGCCTTGGGACCTGAACCAAAAGTCCCCCTAGCCCAAAGTCAACATTCCGGAGCTAACGATACTGATGTAATTTTCATTCGAGGCCGTCTTCTCCAAATGTTAACGAAAGTCAATCCTACCAGCCTAACTGACTTGAAAACTCACAAAGCAACACAAAAACAATCTGAAAGCACTCAGACACAAACCAATAGTCCCACTAGATCAAAATCCCTGTTCCGGAGCCAACGGAACTGTCAGAATCTGATTCTGAGCATGTTTACCAAGAAAGTTGACCGAAGTCAAAGATTTTCTAAGTTCAAGTTCTAAAATAGGGAAATGGTCATAGAGCCCTAACGAACAGCTCGGGCACTGAACTGTCTCTCCTGGAAAGTCATAAATGACCTGTAGCCGCTAAAGAAAGGCTCGAAACATAGAAAAAGAATGAAAAAATAGGAAAATGATCGGGAGGGTCATTACATTAGACTTCTAACCATGCATCTAACTTTTACAAGCATTCTTCTTACATGACTACAAAAGTCTAAAAGGAACTTCCCAAGTTATCTTTTGATGCAACTTCGTCTAGTAGTGATTTGTCGTAACCGATTGATTTTGTACTAAAATCTTCAGGAATTCTTTCATGACAATATTCCAAGACTATACATCAAATCAATCTTAGTTATACAACTTTGTCTAGTAATGTTTTATCGTAACTGTTTCATTTTCAACTAAAATCTTCATGAATTCTTTCATGAAATTATTTCAAGATTATACATCAAACCGATCTTGGTTACTACTCTCCCACTACGACTAAGTACTACCATCAATATAGTCACACTATCAAATTTTGATATTAATGACTTCATGTAGTGATCTTTGCTCAATATTATTTTCACTACTATGAGTAGATTTTCATACTTCTATTAATGTTTCTCCCACTACTTAAATGTAATGAAATGTCAATTCTGAGTTGTCGGTTAGATGTTCTTGTACTTCTAAATATTCATATGACTCATTTATTATTTCTTTGTCCAGTTCCTATAAAGCAAGTTTAATTTTAGGAACATGATTTATTAGATGTTCTTTTAAAATTTTGCATTTTGTATCAACAAATACCTTATTTTATTTGGGACAACAAAATAAACCTCCTTTTGTTTTCTTTGGATATCTAATAAACATGTACATATTTATTCTTAATTTTAACTAATATATCTTTCTTTTCAGCACATATGTTGGACAAGCTCATGCAAGCTAGGCTTACATCAATCCACATTTTTGTAAGTATCAAAGAAACTGACTTAGAAGGACTTAAATAATGTATTTTGTTGTTCTTAGGACTTATCCAAAATCAAAAAATAAACAAGTACGAATAAGTTAATAATTAATTTCACCATCTCCATAAGAGCCTTATTTATTTTCTCTTATAAGATAGATTAATATTATCCAGTTCAAGAGAAATATCAATAATAAAAGGCTCACACATTAATGTATAATGAGAGATAAAATGTTCATCGAGCTCAATAACACAAGTCACAAGAAAAATAAACTTGATGTCCATCTCTTATTTGGTTAGAAACTGAAGGTAAATTCTTTCTATCCGAAGGTACATGTACAATGTATTTTTTCTCATTAATGTCTTATCTCTGCTACAAGCAACTTTTATAGATTAAAGTATGTGGATTGAACTAAGACATGATTAATCTGAGAGATATGAACTTTAAATAGATCATCAGCTATACACATCACACATATAACCATGCATATTAAATAGCTAGATTCGATAGGAAAACTTAACTATTCATGCAAACCATATGAGTCATGTCAGATAATTCACCCCATAAATTAAAATAGGATCAACTCAGATGGAGAGTAACAATCAATTTAAGTCAGGTAAATATCCTATTTTACAAATCTCTGTTCTGTTAAGCCAACATGTAACTCAGATAGAGAGTTCATACAAGTTATCAACAACAAGATATCAAAGTATAGTAATTAATAGTAATGAATCTATCTCATGGGGAAAGAAGAACAATGTTAATATGTAAACTCATTATATTATTGTTATATACCGGTGGAGACCATAGAGATTCAACCCTACCACCAATATTTCATAAATTACCTAAAAACTCATCTACACGATATCAGGTAGCCAAAATAATATTACTCATAACATAGCTGTATATATTGACCATTGAGCCATTTCCACGAATTTACCAAATTCAAATCAATCAGAGTTCATCAAAATTTAAAACTTCAAAATCAAGACCAATCCGCAGTGGTTGATAGGAGATCAGTAGATAATCAATTTTTAGGTGAATTTGTTCATATCACATATCATACTTATCAATGATAATCCGTGATACTAAAAATTAAAATAATCAATCATAAATTTCTTCATGAAATAGCAGATATATTGATCCAACATGTGAAACTCAGATGGAGAGATAAGTCATGTTATCAATTACTAGCTATTATAATAAATTTATCCGATATGGAGAAAGATCTAAAGTCAGAACATAAATTTATAATATCTCACTTACCATATGAATTAGTTTTGATCATTACTTTACATGTTCGTTTTGAAATTTCAAAATTGAGCAAACATATAAACTCAGATAGAGAATTAATACATGCTATCAATTACCAGAATCTTATCTAGTGAGCTTCTAATAAATTTATCCGGTATGAAGGAAGACCTAAAGTTAATACGTAAATTTATTATCTCACTTATAATTAAGCATGAAGACCAGAGAAATTAGTTCTCATCATCACTTGATCACGAATAATTTATACATGATACATTAAAATTATCAGTGACTTAAAAAAATAACCCGCTTGGAGAAAACTCTTTGTTAGTCATAATTATCAATCCATGCATAATATAATTTCGCATGAAAATAAAATAAGAATATTCAATAATCTCAAATAAATAGTAAAACTATTTATTAATAATGAATTCATATTCAAATAATATAACATGTATGTGAAAATAGATTAAAGTAATGTATCATTGAATATTATGATTTACAACATACACTATATATATTCATGAAAGTCAAATTTCGATGGAGAAAGAACTATTCATGCAACATACATATGTGATGTCAGATTTATTCATTTCAATAAACTAAAACTAACGCTAACTAATATAGAGAGAATATGTATTAATTTAAGCTAAGTGAATATTATCATTGTTATCCCTAGTTCTATTGATCCAATATGTAACACAGATGGAGAGTTATTACAAGTCATCAATAACTAGTGATTACACCTAGTGAGAACCCATTATAAATTTATCCGATATAGAGGAAGACCTAAAGTCGACACGTAAATATATTATTGTAACTAGAATTTAGTCATGAAGGCCATAGAGAACAATCTATATCACCATTAGATCATAACCTATTTATTTTCCTTAAAATAAATTTTCAGAAAATGAAAAAATGCCCAAAACACCATCTAAACGACTCCAAATAGTAAAAATATGATGTAATTCACTACAAAGCAATGAGTATTGCTTATTGAGTCATTTCCGATGAATCTACTAAATTTCAAGTCAATGAGAATTCATTAAATTTTAAATCTCCAAATCTATGACCAAATTCGAAAAGACAAGTATTCAATCAATTTTTAAAAAAATCTGATCTATATTCTTATCATATATCAATTCATGTTAAATCATTATGACCAATCATGTTCCAGATTTAATATAAATAAAATTGACATAAGAATAACTTTTTCATGCTTAAATCAAATTTTAATCTGATAAACTATCTAAAACCAATCTAAACGACCTTTGAATGACCAAAAACTACACAATTCATAGAAAAATAATGAGTATCGCTCACCAAGTCATTTTCGATGGACAAATCATATTTCAGGTCAATCAGAGATCATGAAATTCAAGACCGCCAAACTATGACCAAATTTGATAAGAAGCCGTTTCAACCATATTTAAGGTTTAAATAATTTGATCTAGATTTTCTTTCTCCTTTTATAGTTATCCCATGAACATTAGGCTTTTTATCGGGTAAGAAAAATAACCTCCTTACAACAAATTGCCTTCACGATTAATACACCTGAGAATCCAAGATATTACAGTTTCTCTTATTTAAAACTTGATATCTATTCTCATGAAATAATTAAGCATTATTAGTATCCGATGGTAAATATCCTCTTGAAAGATGAACCTATCCCACTAATAAGCTCGTATCAAGAACAATTTACACATAATACATTGATCATATTTTAGTGACTCAAACAAATAGACCGTATTAGTAGATCCTATTTTTTAATCATAATTCCCAATCCATATATCGAAATCATATGCATATACATATATAACTTTAAGAATTTTAAGTGATTCCAAATAAATAAACCACTCTCGCAGTAACTATTTATGAATCACTAATTTTTATATAATCATTATAATATATAAAATATCAGAAAAAATTGCTCGTGATTAGATCCTTTTAAGACACCTGGTCCAATACTTGATCTAGCAAAAACTCTATGAAACAAGGATCACAGGGTATCATTAAAAAATAAATATTTCAAGTAATGAGGCTAACCCAAATTAATACTCACTACCAACATCAAAATCAAGAAAACAAGGCTTTAGTTATGCCTTCTATTGAAATCCAGTGAGTAAAAAATTCATCTTGATCCATGTGTCACCTACAGATTCGTTCCTTGTTTTTCCATCTTCTTTCTTTTGTTGGCCACGGGGACTAGAATTTAAGCAAGGAATTTGTCCTTAGTTAAGTCAAACTCACAAATCCACTTTAACTCAAAATCCATTACAACAATAAAGAAAGCCAACGAGGTCCATAATTATTTTCATTAAAGGAATCCTAATATCTGTTCAAGCTTCCTAAATACTTTACCGTCGTAGCTGCCGAACTAAGCCCCTCCGTTCCTTTTATTATTTTTTAAACGAATTATGTCACACCCCAAAATAGAGGGGCGGACAAGAAACGTATGACCACCGGTTATGAGCAATCTATGACATATATGAAGTAACAAACCAATAAATGAGCGGAAAACTAATATATATATATATATATATATATATATATATATATTATATATATATATATATATATATCATAGAGTCATTTGAACAAAATTTGTACAATATGACACTAGATAATGTCTAGAAAGCCTCTAAAGAGTACAAAATGCTATACTACTAATAACTAGTCGGGACAGCCCCGATGTACCCAACTAGAGATCTATACATATACTGGCTCTAGATGGAGATGAAGCTCACTAAAATATCAGTTGAAGGTAGCAAAAGAACCTAACGCGGGTGTCTGCTCCCCTGTAAACCTGACCCTGTATTTATAAGAAAATACAGTGCCCCGAACGTAGTACGTCAGTACATAGACAATATTTACAGGTATGTAAAGCAGACAGAATAACAAGAAGACAAATATGGAAGCTCATATGAATCAAATGTCAAAACGGAAGAATTATGAGCATACAAGTAATAGATGTACCATATGAAACTGTAACTATGCACCAACCTTATTAGTTCTTCATATAACGTTCAAAGAAGCATTTATTATAATATAGCCCCTATGGTTTGCCTAGGTGACTTACTTACACTATATTTAATACAAATGATCATTTGATGACCTACCGAAGGCGATCCAAGTCACGTATAAAGCATATGTTGCTCAAGTATTGCTATAATTTTATACACATAACTACAATCGCGGTCTGATACGAGGTACGCCCTTTGAGGGCTCACTATAAGGGTCTACCCGCAGGCTACATATTCTATGTATTGGCTCGAGTCAGGAAAAACTAGTGCATGATATTCCAGTTGACTCCAAATACAAATAATGCCACAAGGGAGGGTACGCCACAATGTTCGGGCTAACTATAAGGGTCTGATCTCAATCCTGTGCACAGAACAGCGTCGTGCGGGTGTATCAAGTAGAACTATGAATACCTTCCCGTCGCTAACCTTTATCAAGTAATGCCCTAAAAGGCCTATGACATATAATTTACGATAAGGATCGTCTAACTATTTAAGTAAAATTCCCATATGATACCACTATCCAAATACTAATTTTCATTTTAACTTATGGCTATATCGAACAGGTTATCACATAATCTAGTGCAATTATGGTATGACCATTTATTTCATTTATAAAGGGTGACACATATGTAAGACCACATCGGGTGAATTTTAAGAATTTCAAGAAAAGACACTTACGGTCAAGTGAAATATTAAGAAAGTTTAACGCGAAGGGAGTAATAAGAGTACATATAAGCTTTAATAATTAAATGAGGGAATGACACATAAAGCAACTAAAAACTTTGTTTTGGTTCTTCATGTAGGCTATTTGACCTTTTGTAGAGGGAACATGTGACATAGGGTGGTGCCTTACAGGGAAGGGAGTTTTAGCTTCACATACCTCAAATGCTTCCCTAGCTAGTAGTGGTATCACAAGCTTCCAACGATCCAACACACCTCGTGTAGTCTCTATACAATCAACCCAATCAACTACAAACATAAAACATATATGTATTCATCAATAAATCATAAATTTATTAAACAATTCACTCTAATGTTCTTCACTTATATTCAAAATTAATCAAATTCCTTAACCATAGTTTAGAGTGAATTTCTTATTTCCAACTTACCAAAAGCAACATTAAATTTTTTCAATTAGTAGGAATTTCCAAAAAAAAATCATCTTATTCATCTTTTTCCCTCCTTTATAAACCCCTGTAATCAAGACCCACTTTAAGAACTAATAAGAATTAAAATCAAATATTCTCAAATACTTATTCATAATCATGCTTAAAAGTGGGGTAAAGAATTTACCTCTTAAAACTCAAATTCTAACGTTAGCACTTTGAAAATCCTTGAATCTATCACAAAATTCTCTTAATTTCTGAGCTTCTTGTAGACGTGGATATAATTTCCTCTATTTAAAATCTCCTCCTTACACCAAGTTCTCCTTTAATGGAATTGGAAAGAAAGAAGAAGAAAATGACATAGAGAAATGGGTATTAGTACTAGTACTGCCGTGGCTCTCCTTTTTCCCAAAGAGGAATTAAGGGGACAAGTTTCTTACTTTCCCCAAATATGTCACTGTACGTTCCCCCAACTTTTCTTTTTGCTTATACACTTCACTTAGAACCTTAGGAAAAGTTAGGGTGGTGCTCACTTGCCACTTTGAAAAAGTTATTACTCAATTTTTTTTATCTCACTAACACCAAGTATACAAATTATTTACCCCACAATTATATATATATATATATATATATATATATATATATATATATATAATATTTTTTTCTTAGAAGGTGTGCACCACGTAACTCTTTATAGATTAAGAGTTATGCTCGTTTAAAGCGTTAAACTTATATTTGGAAATTCTAGAGACGTTACAATCTCCCCCACTCAGGATCATTCGTCCTCGAATGATGCTCATAACTTATTTTAAGTTCCATAACCATTCGTGATATTCGTGAGACCACCAAAACTTCATCCACTTCACTTTTTCCATCATAAGGCCTTAAAATTTGGTTAACTCTCAAAATTTTCAGAAATTTTGGCAGAGTTTCCTTTGTAAATAGGCCTATTGAGAACCTATCAGCAAGCCAGAATACATGCAACTACGCTTCACAGAGCGTCACAACAAGTACAATTCTCAACAGATACTACGTGAGGCTTCATTTGGCCTTATACTCAAAAAGTTATAATCATTTGCATAACTCACCTTATATTCTGCATCTGGAAGTTGCATCCACGCAAGTCTCTAGAACCGTAAGCATACATTTAGACACCTAAATGTATCATAAGAGAGTCAGATAATAATGAAACAAATACAATAGAGACTACCAATCATATAAAATAAATAAGTAGTTTAAGGACCTTCTAATGGTTCTTGGAACAAGTATGGATATTTAGTTTTCATATCATCTTCTGCTTCCCACGTAGCTTCTTCTACGTTCTAGCTTCTCCAAAGTACTTTAACTGAAGCTATGTCTTTAGTTCTTAACATTCTAACTTGTCGGTCCAATATAGCCACAAGAACTTCCTCATATGTTAAGTCTCCTGCAAGCTCGATATCCTCTATAGGGATGACATGAGAAGGTTCTCCTAAAACATTTGCGCAACATAGACACATGGAAGACCGAATGCAATGCAGCTAGATCTAGAGGTAATTCTACCTCATAAGCTACCTGGCCAACTCTGTAAGGTCCAATATACATGCGACTCAGCTTGCCCTTTTTATCGAATTGCATAACAACTTTCATAGGTGACACCTTCACGAATACCAAATTATCAATCTGAAACTCCAAATCCCTACGCCGCACATCTGTATATGATTTTTTTTTACTCTGAGCAGTTCTCAACCGCCCTTGTATCAACTTGACCTTCTCAATGGCTTGATGGACTAGATTTTGTCCTAATTTTTGTGTCTCACCTACTTCAAACCAACTGATAGACGATCTACATCATATTTCATACAAAGCTTCAAATGGAGCCATGCCAATACTGGAGTGGTAGCTGTTATTATAAGCAAACATTATTAGGGGCAAATGATCATCCCAGTTACCTTTAAAGTCCAGCACACATGCTCTCAACATATCTTTGAGCGTCTGAATGGTGCACTCAGCTTGACCGTCGGTCTGTGGATGAAAAGCAGTGCTAAGATTCACCTGTGTGCCTAGGCCTCTTTGGAACGATCTCCGAAAATGAGTTGTAAATTGGGCACCTCTATCTGAAATAATGGACATTGGGATCCCATGTAAGTGAACAATCTCCTTTATATACAACTTAGCATAATCTTCAGCTGTGTTGGTGGACTTAACAGGCAAGAAATGTGCTGATTTTGTCAGCCGATCAACTATTACCCAAATGGACTCATGTCTTCTAAAAGAAGAGGGAAAACCTGTAATGAAATCCATATTAATAGCCTCCCATTTCCATACTGGAATACTTATGGTATGAGCTAGGCCGCCGGGCCTTTGATGCTCTGCTTTCACTTGTTGGCAATTGGAGCACTATGCTACATATCCTGATATATCTTTCTTCATATCATTTCACTAGTAGACCTATTTAAGGTCATGATACATTTTCGTAGAGCCCGGATGAATTGAATAACGGGAATAATGTGCCTCACCCATAATCTGTTGTCTCAGGCCATCTACATCAGGTACACATAGTCTACCTTGACATCTCAAAGTGCCATCACCTGCTAGCTAAAATGCTGTAACCCGATGCTGTCGAATCCCTTCTTTGTATTGGAGCAATAAAGGACCATCATACTGCTTCTCTTTCACTAATGCCACTAAGGATGACTCCACCATATTCAATACAAAAATGACACCATCTTCAGAATCCATGAGTCGAAATCCTAGGCTTGCTAATCTATGCACATATCTGGCAACTTCACGCTGAACGAGTGACAAATGTGCTAGGCTACCCATAGATAATCGGCTGAGAGCATCTGCTACAATATTACCTTTACCTGGGTGGTAAAAATATCGACATCGTAGTCCTTTAAAGGCTCTAGCCACCTCCTCTGCCTTATATTCATCTCTTTCTTCTTGAATAGACATTGAAGACTCTTATGGTCTGTAAAGACATCAACATGCACCCCATATAAATAGTGTCACCATATTTTAAGTGCAAACATAACTGCTGCAAGCTCCAAATCATAAGTGGGGTAATTTTGTTCATGTTTCATCAACTGCCGAGAGGCGTATGCTATAAGTTTTCCATGCTGCATCAGGACGTACCCAAGGACAACGCGTGAAGCATCACAATATACAATATATCCTTTTGTGCCCTCTGGTATGGCCAATACTGGTGTTGTGGTCAACCTATATTTTAGCTCCAAGAAGCTTTTTTCACAAGCATCAGACCACTGGAACTTAGCTGTTTTCTGCATTTGTTTAGTCAATGGGGCAGAAATAGAGGAAAAGCCTTCCACAAATCTCCTGTAGTAACCGGTTAATGCCAAGAAACTACATACCTCTGTGGGAGTGGTTGGTCGAGGCCAATTTCTCACAGCCTCTATCTTCTAAAAGTCCACTCTGATCCCTTCTTCGAATACCACGTGGCCAAGAAAGGCTACTGAGCTTAACCAGAACTAGCACTTAGAAAACTTAGCCTATAACTGGTGTTCTCTGAGTGTCTGTAGCACTGATCTTAAATTATTTTCATGCTCTGCTTCATCACATGAATATACCAAGATGTCATCTATAAATACAATCATGTACATATCAAGGAAGGGTTTGAAACCCTATTTATTATATCCATGAAGGCTTCTCGGGTATTCGTTAGTCCAAATGACTTGACAAGGAACTCGAAGTGCCTATACCTTGTCCAGAAAGCTATCTTAGGAATGTCTGCTATCCTCAGCTAGTGATAACCGAACCTCAAATCAATCTTTGAAAAGCATTTAGCTCCTTACAGCTGATCAAATAAATCATCTATTCGGGGAAGAGGATACTTATTCTTTATTGGCACTTTATTTAGCTGCATGTAGTCTATACACATTTTCAATGTGCCATCTTTATTACATACAAACAGCACTGGTACACCCCAAGGCGATATACTAGGTCGAATGAAGCCTTTGTCAAACAAGTCTTTCAACTGCTCTTTTAGCTCATTCAACTCTGCAGGAGCCATTCTATAAGGTGGAATTGATATCGGTTGAGTATCGAGATCTACATCAATACCAAAGTCAATTTCTCTAATGGGAGGTAATCCAGGAAGTTCATCAAGAAACACATCTGGATACTCATTCACCACTGGTACTCACTGAAGAGTTGGCACCTGCTTCTCAGTTTCCATGTTTCTTACTTGGACAGGGTGATATAAACACCCCTTTGCAATGAGCTTTCGTGCCTTAATATAGGAAATAAACCTCCCTTTAGGCAACATAGTATTACCCTTCCACTCCAAGACAGGCTCGCCCAGGAAATTAAATCGAGCAATCTTAGATCGACAATCAACTGTAGCATAGCAGGAGGATAGCCAATCCATACCCGTGATGATGTCAAAGTCGACCCTTTCATGTTCAATTAGATTAGCCAATGTATCACGGCCACATATGGTCACTATAGAATTATAATAGACCCGCCTAGCTATGATAGACTCTCCTACTGGAGTCGACACCACAAATGGTTCATGTAATAACTTTGGCTCTATTCTGAACCTTTTAGCAATAAATGGAGTAACATATGATAGGGTAGCTCCTGGGTCTATCAAGGCATATACATCATATGAGAAGATGGATAGAGTACCTGTGACCATGTTTGTAATGCCTCTGAATCTTGTCGACTGACTAATCTATATACCTGATTTGGGCCGGCACTAGAACCAATCCCTCTTCCTCTACCAGATACTCTACTTACTGGTGCCTGAGGACAGCGAGAAGAAGAAGGTGCTGCTGATGATAAGGCTGATGCGGACCCTATAGGCTGTGATCTATCACCTCTGGCTTTATCTCTGAGTCGCAGACAATCTTGTACCATATAACCTTCTATACCACACCAATAACAAGTATTTTCCCCATGTTCTCTGCGATACTGTCTGCATATGGGTCGAGGTGGTAATCCTTGACTAATATCCCTCTTAGGTCGTGGGCCTGGTACCCTAGAAGTCTGACCCTACTCATGTCTATATCTCAAAAATTAAGCTGGAGCATTAGCTGTGGAGAATGCTGACGACTGAGTCTGCCTAGGTGGCCCTCTACTGGTGGAAGCTCCACTGCTCCCTTGATACTAAGCAGCCATCCTGGCTCTCTTACTCTATTCCCTCTCATTATCTATTTCATGATTACGCTGATCCTCATCTAACTGCTGAGCATATGCCATGATCCTTGCTATATCCAAATACCTATTAAGGGCAGCAACATAAATGTTCTCTCAAGCGACCCACAAGGCCATGCAAAAATTTATGAATCCTTGATGCCTGAGTACTAACATACTCTGGAGCAAATCTAGATAAATACGTGAATTGTAAGTTGTACTCTCTGACACTGAGATCACGCTACTCTAAATGCAGAAACTCATCCCCCTTTGCCTGTCAGAGCTCAATGGCATGAAATGATCTATGAAGGCCTTTGAAAAGTCCGTCCACACTGTTGGGGGAGCATTCTCACCCCTCGAAGCTTCCCATATCTCATACCAAGAGACAACAATATCTTTTAACTGATAAGAGGCCAATTTAACGGAATTTGTCTCCGATACCCGCATCACCTTACAAATCCTATAAGTCTCATCAATGAATTGCTGAGGGTCCTTTGTAATGCTAGATCCTGTGAACACATGCAGATTCATACGGAGGAAATTTTGAATCCTAGATCTGGCTAACTCTCCTTGAGTAGCAACATGGACCTCCACATTCTGTCTTTGAGCCTGAGCGGCTACCAAATGTGTGAAAACCTGTATTGCTCCTCTAAGATCCTGTTCTAAGGAACCTGGTGGAGGTATAGGAACTATTGCTAGAACCCCTAAAAGTGCATGAACCCCTACAGGTCCTTCTGTTCTGGGCACTTGAGAACCTGGAGGCGTAGGACTCAACAAACTCTCTTGAGCCCTAGTCTGATCCCCTAATACTGAAGACTGTCCTGCAATGGTTGCCTCATGGGATGAGCTCGTAGTGACCCACTAGGATACTTTATCCTTATATGTAGCAAACATGATTTGTATCACAAATAAGTAGAGTATGAGTCAGAAGTAACCTTCTATGACTTAGCTCTATCTCACGATATAGATTACAAATGAATATCACATTCCTAAATGTCCATGCAATCCCTTAATTATAAATGTGGAGTGCAACACATTGATAAGTCATGTCCTACTAGACACGACTTCCTAGACTCCCAGGGACAACTGAACCTAGGCTCTGATACCAAGTTTGTCACGCCCCAAAACGGAGGGGAGGACAAGAACCGTATGACCACCTGTCATGAGCAATCTATGACATATACAAAGTCACAAACAAATAAATGAGCATAAAACTAAAATATGGTGCATATATATATATATATATATATATATATATATATATATATCATAGTCATTTGAACAAAACCTGTACAATATGACACTAGATAATGTCTAGAAAGCCTCTAAAGAGTAAAAAATGCTATACTACTAATAATTAGTCGGGACCGGCCCAATTTACCCAACTAGAGATCTATACATATACTGGCTCTAGAAGGAGATGAAGCTCACCAAAATATCAGCTGAAGGTAGCAAAAGAACCTAATGCGGGTGTATGCTCCCCTGTGAACCTGACCCTGTATTTATAAGAAAATACAGTGCCCCGAATGTAGGGATGTCAGTACATATACAACATGTACTGGTATGTAAAGCAGACAAAATAACAAGTAGACAAATATGGAAGCTCATATGAATTAAATGTCAAAATGAAAGAATTAAGAGCATACAAGTAATAGATGTACAATATGAAACTGTAACTATGCACCAACCTTATTCGTTCTTCATATAACGTTCAAAGAAGCATTTATTATAATATAGCCCCAATGCATTGCCTAGGTGACGTACTTACACTATATTTAATACAAATGATCATTTGATGACCTACCGAAGGTGATCCAAGTCACGTATAAAGCATATGTTGCTCAAGTACTTATTGCTATGATTTTATACACATAACTATAATCGCGGTCTGATACGAGGTACACCCTTTGAGGGCTCACTATAAGGGTTTGTCCGCAGGCCACATATTCCATGTATTGGCGAGTCAGGGGAAACTAGTGCATGACTCTAAATACAAATAATGCCACAAGGGTGGGTACGCCTTAATTTTTGGGCTCAGTATAAGGGTCTGGTCTCAATCCTGTGCACAGAACAGTGTCGCGCGGGTGTGTCAAGTAGAACCTATGAATACCCTCTTGTCGCTAACCTTTATCAAGTAATGCCCTAAAAGGCCTATGACATATAATTTACGATAAGGATCGTCTAACTATTTAAGTAAAATTTCCATATGATACCACTATCCAAATACTAATTCTCATTTTAACTTATGGCTATATCGAACAGGTTATCACATAAGCTAGTGCAACTATGCTATGGACATTTATTTCATTTATAAAGGGTGACACATATGTAAGACCACATTGGGTGAATTTTAGGAATGTCAAGAAAAGACACTTACGGTCATGTGAAATATTAAGAAAGTTTAATGCGAAGGGAGTAATAAGAGTACATATAAGCTTTAATAATTAAATGAGGGAATGACGCATAAAGCAACTAAAAACTTTGTTTTCGTTCTTCATGTAGACTATTTGACCTTTTGTAGAGGGAACATGTGACATAGGGTGGGGCCTTAAGGCGAAGGGAGTTTTAACTTCACATACCTCAAATGCTTCCCTAGCTAGTAGTGGTACCACAAGCTTCCAACAATCCAACACACCTTGTATAGTCTCTATACGATCAACCCAATCAGCTACAAACACAAAACATATATGTATTCATCAATAACTCATAAATTTATCTAACAATTCCATTCTTCACTTATATTCAAAATTAATCAAATCCCTTAATCATAGTTTAGAGTGAATTTCTTATTTCTAACTTACCAAAAGCAACATTAAATTTTCCAATTAGTAGGAATTTCCAAAAAAAATCATCTTATTCATTTTTTTCCCTCCTTTAAAAACTCCAATAATCAAGACCCACTTTAAGAACTAATAAAAATTAAAATCAAATATTTTCAAATACTTATTCATAATCATGCTTAAAAGTGGGGTAGATAATTTACCTCTTAAAACTCAAATTCTAACTTTAGCTCTTTGAAAATCCTTGAATCTATTACAAAACTCTCATAATTTCTGAGCTTCTTGTAGATGTAGATATAACTTCCCTCTTTTAAAATCTCCTCCTTACACCAAGTTCTCCTTTAATTGAATTGGAAACAAAGAAAAAGAAGATGAGATAGAGAAATGGGTACTAGTACTAGTACCGTCGTGGCACTCCCTTTTCCCAAAGAGGAATTAAGGGAACAAGTTTCTTACTTTCCCCAAATATGTCACTGTACGTTCCCCCAACTTTCCTTTTGTCTTATACACTTCACTTAGCACCTTAGGAAAAGTTAGGGTGGTCCCCACTTGCCACTTTGAAAAAGTTCTTACTCAATTTTCTTTATCTCACTAACACCAAGTATACGAATTATTTACCCCACAATTATATATATATATATATATATATATATATATATATATATATATATATATATATATATACACACAATAATTTTTCCTTAGAAGGTGTGAACCATGTAACTCTTTATAGATTAAGAGTTATGCTCATTTAAAGCGTTAAACTTATATTCAAAATTTCTCGAGACCTTACAAATTATATATAAAATCACACATATATATTTCATCTAGATTATCTATTTAGATGCAAGTATACCTCTTGATGCCAATTGATGGAAAACATGCATACGCAGTGAAAGAATATAATCAGGATCACTTGCATATAATATACACAATACAAAATCATAGATTTTAATCAAACATAAAATTGATACTTATCTCTTGAAGCGTGACCACGAACACGAATCAAACCTTTAAACATGAGGAAAAACCTTCTACGTGATCATCTTCTAGACCCTTGGTCTTCTGCTGTGTGACCCAAATACTATCAGAATAAGTGAAATTCTTGTGGGCGAATTTCTCATGGAGGAATGTGGAAAAACTCATTTTTTTTCTTTTGTGGAATAAAACCCTTACATATATACAAGTGTTAGGGTTCTAAATCCTTTCCCAAATCTGCTAGGTCTTTTTTTTTCCACCAAAAATAAATTTCATTTAATTCCTATTTATTTGGTCACAGCAGGGACCATAAATTTAATTAGCGAGGCTTCTAATTGTGGTATTAATTCGCAAAATGAATGAACTAATCCTACCACAATAAATTACAGATTATTCCACTAAAAACCTATAATTGTACTCCTCAATTTAATTTCAAAATCATTCATTAAATCTTATTTAACTCCCTGTGTTAAGATCACAGATACCAATTAATTAAATTAAATATCTAATAATTTAATTAATTGATTAATTTAATCCTTTATTCCTACCCTTAACTTATTTCATGTAATGGATACAAAATCCACCTGCAGGGTTTTCACATGAAAATATATAAGCAACCCTAAAGGGGTATCAACAATCTCAAGGTCGAGACATGGATTCTATCAACTAATCATTATTTCACAAATGCTATTTGTCATCATCCAACCTATCGGGAAGATTTTAACCCACAAAGAGTTTAACCCTTTGATAGATCAAGATAACAGACAAATTGCATTAATCATAATAATTATATCAAGATAAGAGTATAAGAATATTTAATGATCTAGAGAAGTTATGTATTGTCACGACCCAACTACCGGGCCGTGCGGGCACCTAATCTAAGCACCTAGATAGGAGAACCCTTACCACCCAATCCAATAGGTAAATGCGAAAGTTAAAATTAAAACAACAGAAAGAAAGCCTTTTTAATACTGGGATAGCTCTTATAATATTTACAGCAGTAAAATCTTTACAACTTTGAAACAATCCTCCCTGGGATCTAGTCTAAGCAGGTACAAGAGCCCTACAGGAGAAAATACAAGTATGAAAAGAAGACACAGCTTCCACCATAGAAATGAAGAGTAGAAGCTATTGGAGATTACCATAATCCTGCACCTATGGAACATCACTAACCCTGCAACCAGATGATACCTAAAAAGGTATAGTAAGAGTATTATCAGTATAAACAACATGTACTGGTAGGCATCATAGATTGACCTAAATCCACCACATACCAACATATAAGAAATCAAGAGAAAATATGCAATAAGTTACAGAATTCCAGTCTTCTATCTTCCACCTTTACTACCACAACATCACCATTAAGACCCTGCATGCTCAGCCCTAAGTCTTCTTATTTTGTTCCGCTGCCAACTTCATCAATTAGGGACTTCCCGCCCCTCCATCCTGGCCACACAACTAACAATCTAGGTGTAATAACCTATTCAGTCATTATTAAAAGATACCTCATTATATGTGAGCTATTCCTGCAAAGAATGGGTTAGAAAAACTTTTGGGTTGAGGAGTTGGAAATTTTAGGGCTAGGCTAGTCTCAGATGAATTCTGAGTGAGGTAAGGTCTAGGGCAACCCAAGAAAGGATTAGGTAAAATGTCTAAGGTTGAACTAATTTTTCCATTAGCTAAGGTGTTAAGGAGTCCATAGGACTTTTCGAAAGTGAATTCGGGTGAGCAGAACTCCTGATATCGAAGTTGACATGAAAGGTTGGTTTAGAACGTCAGGATTTCAAAGTGCGTTATAAGATGGGTAATTTTGGGGGATTTTTTAAGGTTCTATTTCATATCAACCGCTATAGAAGTTCACACTGTTCTATCATGATGACCGCTGTAGCGGAAAAATTCTCTCTATAAAGAAAGTCAAGGTGATCAACTCTACTATAACGGGCGACTACCGCTATGGTGGTACCTCTATAGCGGGATTGGGCTGCTATAGAAGAACGACGGGACAAGAAAACCGAAAAATGGATTTTTAATTTCATTCTCTCCCCTTCAGCCCCAAAAATAGGCGAGCGTTACTCCAAGAATCCTTCTAGGATTCTCCAAAGCTTGGGAGCCATGAGGAGGGGAGTTTTCGGCTAAAAGGATGCAAAAATATGGATTTCGTGCTTGTCATCCATTAGTAAATGCCTTCACAGAGCCATAATATGCATTGTGTAGCTACTTGGCATCTAGGTAGGCTAGGTTTTTAATTTAGTAGTTAGATCTATTTCTACCTTCATATTATTGTTGTAGAATGATGGGAGAATTCATGCTTAGGCCTTCGCGCATGGAGTATAGAGGAATATTGTATTATCTGGCTAGATGATTGAGATGGGAATGAGGATGTTAGGGTAATAGGTTTCATTCTAGGCTATTTATAATTGTTAATTGATGTGTGATGTTGGAATCCAGGAAACTAGACTGTTGGGGTAGGTCCAGGGAACTAGAATTATTGTGTCTCGAATAATGTATTTCCAAATCATGTCTTATGGTTAATATTAGGATTCTACATCCTAGGGAGACTAGATTCTCGAGTGGGTTCGAGGAACCGGTAATGTTTATATGTGAATGGATTGCTAGGTTGTAGCGGGTTCCCAAGAGAGATTCAAATAAGGTAAATAGGATGAAAAAGGGGTCCGAGAATGAATGTATATGTCTATATGTGTCTAAATGATAAGCCGAGGATTAGTCTTTGGACGGGTTTAATTATACTTGTTGTTGTAATTATTGTTGGTCCCATTAGTGGGCCAGGTTAATTGTTAGAATTGTGATGGTTGTATATCGGTCCATGAGAGGCCAGGTAGTTGAACTTAAACATGGGGTTGGTCTTAGTATGGACCAGGGTGGCATGCTGAACACATAGGTGATGGTTATTGTTTTCCCAATATGTAATATGTGTTCATGTACTATCGCTCAGTGTCGTATGAGTTTGCATGCTTAGGGAATGGGATTATGAATGTCTAATTTCCTGGGTGTCGGTCATATGAAATGAATATGGTTTTGTTGCTTGTTGATTTGGAGGTGTGATTTTGTTCATTATTTGTTGATTGTTGCATTTGTGTGACATTTGGTTGGCTCGAGTACCACACCTGGTATAGGTTTTATAATGGTTGGCTCGGGTACCATGCCTGGTACATGATACTTATCGGTTGGATCGGATACCATGCCTGATGCAAGTTCTTTTATGGTTGGCTCGGGTACTACTCCTGGTACGGGATTGAGTGTTACATATGTGTGTTGATTCATTGAGTGAACCGGGTCTATTTGTTACTTGTTGTTCCTTACATGTTGGTTCCTTGAGTGAACTGGGTTTATCTTTTATTGATGTTCTTCACATGTTTGGTTCCTGAGAGGGCCGAGATTTATTATTATTTGACATATAATTGGTCCTTGAAGTGTCGGGTTGGTGTGCTTAAGTGACAAGGTGGTTCTTCTATAAACCGGGATCGCATGTTAGATGGCATAGGTGATTTTCTAGGGATCCTTGGGAGGTTCGAGTGGTTTGCAAGTTATGACATAGGTATTTGTGGTCTGGTTACTTGCATGATTGGGCATGACTTATCAGCTGGTGGAATCCATTTGTGAACTAAGGTCTTATTGATAGTCTCATGGGCTAGCTTGGTAGCATGATTAAACGAGGTTTAAGTGTTGTGAACATGAGATAAGGTTACCCAATAATGTTCGTGTTGCACTTATGATGTGGATAGGTTCGATGCTCTAGCAGTCACCACATTTTAGGCCAGAAAGGTGAGGTGACACTTTCTTGTTAATTATGGCGTATAGACTTAGGTGAACCCAAGATGCAAGGGTGTGAAGGTATGACTGTGTTAGTGAAACAAGGCTAGAATTTGGTGAGTGCCTGAACCGGTGGGATATCAAGGGTAAGGAACATTGGGGGTTGAATACGCAGAACTCTCAGGTGGTCCATTGTTTGGCTAAGGGCTAAGGGTCAAGGGGGTTGACTTAGGATCCTAATTGAGTTTGGATCTGGACTTAGTTGTCGATTTAGAGCTAAGTGTGACTTCGAAAGTAATAGCATTACGTGTGACCAATTGGCTATGATCAGGATAGAATGGTTGAAAAATTTGCCGACTGGTAGAGTTAGCAGCGAAAGGGGGTTAGGAAGGCTTGGGGCAAAACTAGTAGATTCATAGGGGTCACAGGGTGGTATTTAAAGGTGGATGACGAGGGACTGGACTTCTTTAATTTATACTGCATATTTCCTCTAGATTTCGTATATGATGGTATGGAGTGGATTCAGGTCGATCGATGATACATACAAGTATGTGTGTTTGTACAGATACTACTCTTGCTATACCTTTTTGGGTATAGTCTGGTTGCAGATGAGTGATGTTTCTTAGGTACTAGACGATGGTGATCTTCAACAACTTCTGTCCTTCGATTCCATGACAAAAGTTGTAGCTTTTTTACATTTTTCTGTACTTCTCCTTTAGATCTCTTGTACCTATTTAGACTAGATCCCTAGGAAGGGTTAATTTCAAGTTTGTAAAAATATATTTACTGTTTTAAGTTATAAACGATTTTCTTAGATCAAAAAGATTGTTTCTCATGGTTTATATAATTTCGGCATTGCCTATTGGACAGATAGGTAAGGGTTCTCCTATCTAGGTGTTTTGATTAGGTGACCGCATGGCACGGTAGTTGGGTCATGATGAATAGTATCAGTTCCTAGGTTACCGGTCTCCCCGTATAAGAGCAAATGTAAAATAGGGTCCTATAGATTGGTGTGTTGACATCCACATCTAATCTTCAGGGAACTATGAAGCATTCTAGGAAATGATTCCACTTCTTTCACTCCTTTCGTATGGTTGTTACTTGCTTGTATGGGTTGAGTCCAATTGGTATCTTAACAAGGTAAGGGATGTCATTCAACCTCGGTTAGAATGGCACAAGAAAGGAAAGATTGGAACCTGTAAGGCATAGATGGGCGACTAATGGTCATCCATGAGGCGAATAAAAGATATTAGATGTGACTTGATTGTGCTTTGTGTTGAAACTTGAAACTATGTGTATTGTATTACTTGTGTGACTGCAGTCGTGTAGGGTCAAATTGCTTTCCTTGTGGTGAATATTTTGGTCAAGGAGGAGTCATAACTTCATTTTGTGTGCTTTGGTTGGTAATAACTTTCTATGTGTACTTGAATTGATCAGTAAAGTGGTATTACAATTCAGAAATGGACTTGCCATTGGTAAAAATTGTAAGGGAACAAGGCTTATCACTATAGGAAACTCTGGTTTCAGGAAAGTCAGGATTGGTTGGGAACCATGGGGGGAAAGGGCTATTATTGCTTGATAGCGGGAATTGCGGTAAGGACAATTTTGTGGTAACTCATGATTGTGACTTAAGGAAATTTATTCTGGCTTTAAAATTTGTGATTTACTTTAGTGATAAATTGCGGTATACTTTAATTGGAATGGTTTGCATTACATTCGGGTATAGACTTACCGTTAGTATAGATGGTAAGGTATTAAAAAGTCATTGATGGCTGTGGGGAAGCTCCGATTTCAGGACAGTCAGGATTGATTGAGAACTGTGAAAAGGAAAAAGAAGGACTAGTAGTTTACGATAGTGGGAATGTGTTATTGTACGCGGTTCTGGTGTATTCCATAACTGATTTTGTGATAATGTGGTGCTAAATTCTAAACTATGCATAGTTGGGGTTGGTCTTGAGGTTATGTTTAAGACCATAACGCGATCTCATGTGTTAATGTTGGAACCATGGAAGAGGAATGAGGGAATTTTGCAGAAATGGAAAAATTTCTAGGCTGCTACTGTTGGGGGTCGCCATAGCGTTGTTCAACTCACTATAGTGGGATGGGCAGGGCATAATCCCTCTCCTATTTTCCCTTGTTTTGTTTTCATTCCCGGGTTATTTTAAATCGCTAACTGAGCTGCGAGCTATTGGATGAGTTATTGAGCATCCATGCGCGATAAAAGGAAAGGGTAGATACGGCAGCCCAGGGTATTGGTAAAATTATGATTGACCATTAGTGGGAATAGTAACCCATGTAGAATTTTGGCAAAATGACCCGTAATTGACTGAGTAGTGTTGGGCACTGCTCATAGGCTTATGTTATGAGGGTGATTATTGGTTGGTTTAGTATTGATGATCCTTAGTGGTAGGGTAGGTTGAGAGAGTGGGGTTATTAAATGGATTCTTTAGTATTGTTGTCTCCCTTGTTCACCATGGTAATACCCAGTGTTACTACTCTTTGAGTGGTGGGGGTGTGCTAGTTATAGCCTAGGTTAGGGGGTAAGTGCCCGGGTAGAATTCTCCCTAGGATGAGAGTTGACGAAGACCTCGGGCTAGGTTAGGTTCCAATGGAATTTTGGTGCTGTGTCATTTAGAGATACTTGGTGTCTTGGGGTGTGGATTTTGATGGAAGTAAGGTGATACCATGATATGCGAGGGACCTAGTACCTCGTAGAAAACTTTCAGAATGGAGTTCGGGTTAGTAGAACTCTAGGTAAAGCACTTAACGTAAAGGGGTAATCTAACTAGTCTCATTCAACTCAAAGGAAGGAATTCCTTGATAGAGTAGGATCAAATGAAATTTTCGATTGAGTTGGGTACACCGAGAGTTTTAAAAGTTTTGGTAGTTTGCGTAAGGTTATGATTATGCTGTCATGGTAGAACATAAGGTGCAAGGGGCGGGTCCATTCTTTTCTTTTCACCTTAAGGATCATTCGGGGATGTGTAAATTAGTATCTGTTGTAAAGACCTATTTACTCTTTATTAAAAGGCACCTCGTTATGGGTGGGCTATTCGTGTGAAGACTGGGTTAGAAAAACTTTTGGGTTTGGGAGTTAGAAATTTTGGGGCTAGGCTAGTCTTGGATGAATTCTAAGAAAGGTAAGGTCTAGGGCAACCCGGGAAAGGATTGGGTAAAATTTCTACGGTTGAGCTAATTTTTCCATTAACTAAGGCGTTAAGAAGTCCGTAGGACTTTTTGGAAGTGAATTCGGGTGAGCAGAACTCCTGATATCAAAATTGACATGAAAGGGTTGGTTTGAAACGTCAGCATTTTAAAGTGCATTGTAAAATGGGTAATTTTAGGGGATTTTTTGAGGATCTATTTCGTGTCAACTGCTATAGCGGTTGACACTGTGCTACCATGATGACCGCTATAGCAGAGAAATTTATGCTATAGTGGAAGTCAATGCGGTCAACTCCGCTATAGCGGGCGACTACCATTATAGCGGTACCGCTATAGCAGGATCGGGCCACTATAACAGAATGACAGGACCTGAAAACTCAAAAATGGGTTTTTAATTGCATTATCTCCCCTTCATCCCCCAAAACAGATGATGATTACTCCAAGAACCCTCCTAAGCTGCTCCAAGGCTTGGGAGCCATGAAGAGGGGAAAATCTGACTAAAAGGACGCGAAAACATGGATTTCGGGATTGTCATCCATCAAGAAACGCCTTTACAGAGCTGAAATATGCGTTGTGCAGCTGCTTGGTATCCAGGTAGGCTAGGTTTTTAATGAGTAGTTAGACCTGTTTCTACCTTCATATTATTGTTGTAGAATGACGGGAGAATTCATGCCTAGGCCTTCGGGCACGGAGTCTGGATGAATATTGTATTG
Organism: Jaltomata sinuosa; assembly: GCA_003996215.1. Classification (NCBI taxonomy): domain Eukaryota; kingdom Viridiplantae; phylum Streptophyta; class Magnoliopsida; order Solanales; family Solanaceae; genus Jaltomata; species Jaltomata sinuosa. Next base: position 54,423 of record QJPP01005005.1, read on the forward strand.
TCTGGCTGGATGCTTGAGATGGGAATAAGGGTGTTAGGGTAATGGGTTTCATTCCGGGCTGTTTATAATTATTAATTGATGTGTGATGTTGGAATCCAGGAAACTAGACTATTGGGGTAGGTCCGGGTAACTAGAATTATTCTGTCTCGAATAATGTGTTTCCAATTAATATCTTATGGTTAATATTAGGATTCTACATCCTAGAGAGACTAGATTCTCGGGTGGTTTCGAGGAACCGGTAATGTTTATATGTCAATGGATTGCTAGGTTGTAGCGGGTTCCCGAGAGAGATTTAAATAAGGTAAATGGTATGAACAGAGGATTCGGGAATGAATGTAAATGTATATACGTGTCTAAATGATAAGCTGGGGATTAGTCTTCAGATGGGTTTAATTATATTGTTGTCGTGATTGTTGATAGTCTTATTAGTGGACCGGGTTAATTGTTAGAGCTGTGATGGTTGCATAACAGTCCATGAAAGGACGGGTAGTTGAACTTAAATGTGGGGTTGGTCTTAGTGTGGATCGGGGTGGCATGCTGAACACGTAGGTGATGGTTATTAGTTTCCCAATATATAATATGTGTTCATGTACTATCACTCAGTGTCGTATGAGTTTGCATGCTTAGGGAATGGGATTATGAATGTCTAATTGCCCGGGTGTCAGTCATATGAAATGAATGTGGTTTTGTTGCTTGTTAGTTTACAAGTGTGATTTTGTTCATTGTTTGTTGACTGTTGCATTTGTGTGATATTTGGTTGGCTAGGGTACCACGCCTGGTACATATTACATATTGGTTGGCTTGGGTACCACGCTTGGTATGAGATATTTATTGGTTGGCTCGGGTACTATGCCTGGTACAGGTTCTATAATGGTTGGATCAGGTACCACGCCTAGTACGGGATACTTATCGGTTGGCTCGGGTACCACATGGTACAAGTTCTATTATGGTTGGCTCGGGTACCATGCCCAGTACATGATTAAGTGTTACATGTGTGTTGGTTCCTTGAGTGAACCGGGTCTATTTGTTACTTGTTGTTCCTTACATATTGGTTCCTTGAGTGAACTGGGTTTATCTGTTATTGATGTTCTTAACATGTTGGGTTCCTGAGAGGGCCGTGATTTATTATTATTTAACATATAATTGGTCCTTGAAGGGCCAAGTTGGTGTGCTTAAGTGACAAGGTGGTTCCCCTGTAAACCAGGGTCGCATGTTAAATGACATAGGTGATGATGCCCTAGGGATCCTTGGGAGGTCCAGGTGTTTTGCATGTTGTGACATAAGTATTTGTGGTCTGGTTACTTGCATGGTTGGGCATGAATTATAAGGTGGTGGAGTCTTGTTATGGACTAGGGTCTTATTGATAGTCTTATGGGCTAGCTTGGTAGCGGGATTAAATGAGGGCTAAGTGTTGTGAATTTGAGATAAGGTTACCCAATAATGTTTGTGTTGCACTTATGATGTGGATAGGTTTGATGGTCTAGTAGTCACCACATTTTGGGCCAGAAAGAAGGGGTGAAACTGTCTTGTAATCTTGTTAATTATGGCGTATAGTATTAGGTGAACCCAAGATGCAAGGGTGTCAAGGTATGACTGGGTTAGTGAAACATGGCTAGAATTTGGTGAGTGCTTGAACCATGGGATGTCAAGGGTAAGGAACATTGGGGGTTGAATATGCAGAACTCTTAGGTAGTCCATTGTTTGGCTAAGGGCTAAGGGTCAAGGGGATTGACTTAGGATCCTAATTTAGTCCGGATCTGGACTTAGTTGTCGGCTTAGAGCTAAGTAAGACTTGGAACGTCCTAGCATTACGGCTATGATCAGGATAGAATGGTTAAAAAGTCGCTGACTGGTGGAGTTGGCAGCAGAAGGGGGATAGGAAGGCTTGGGGCAGAACTAGTAGATTCATAGGGGTCATAGGGTTGTATATAAAGGTGGATGACGAGGGACTGGACTTTTGTAATTTATACTACATATTTCCTCTTGATTTGGTGTATGATGTTATAGAGTGGATTTGGGTAGACCGATGATGCCTACCAGTAAGTGTGTTTGTACTGATACTACTCTTGCTATACCTTTTTGGGTATAGTCTGGTTCCAGGGTGATAAACTCTCAAACGTACTCTCCAAGATGGAGGTATCGACGATCGTCAAGCAAAACACATCTATAAGTTTCCCAATGTATGTCGGAGTCGTACCCATAGAGACTTGTAGATAGCACAATATTAATTGTATTGAAACGACTTCACTAAGAGAGTAAGTGTTTGAAAACACGAAAGTAAAGGATTGGGGGAATTGGGATTCTGTCACAATAATCTCAATTTAAGCAAGATAGTAAACTAAAACGGGTATATAAATAAGAGTAGACGACTAGGGATGTGCGTCCAATTGGGCTCTAGTGTGGGATAGGGTGATTTCCTATTCACGCAAATTCTTTCTCATTGACATAGGTAGCCTTGGTTTTAGGTATGGTTGTTCATATCTCGATCAACAACCATATCTCCAGCAGTCTCGGTTAAAGCACTATCATTTTAACAATAAACAACCAAGCTAAAGCTTAGGGAGGTCATACTATTTCTAGCTTAGACCCTTAAATGGATGATTCAATCGATATGAGCTATTTCTAGCCTCAATCTAAATGGAAGCCCAAGTTCCCACTAGTAATTTCACATTCGAAGCTATGAAATTCTCTTTCAAGCAACAACATAACCAAGTAAGGAAAATCAATGTTTGCAACCACCAATTTTAGGATAAAAACTTGGTGAAAATACTAGACCCATGCCAAAAAAGCAATTATAAGCAAGAATTAGCAACACCCACACCCATTTGTCAAGCACCCATTATCAACACATCCCTAGATAATGAAATTATCTACTCATGCTAAAGGAAAGAGATATACCAAGTGGTTAAGTCAAATTCCTCTTCATTCAAGTGTAATTTCAATATCTAAGCTCAGTTTTGTACACAAATGGTGAACTAAGAATTGGAAGAGAGAATTGATTGAAACCCTCTTCTTCTTCTTAGAGAGGAAACTTGTTCTCAAAGCTAAAATTACTTAAGAGTATTCAAAACTGAAGAATTGTATTTACAATTATGCCTAAAATGGGTTTAAATACTTCCCCAAAATGTCACTAAATTTATGGACAAAAATGCCCTTCAGGTGGTATGCGCCGCAACGTATGGTTTGCATGTCGTGATGTGCTCGTTCCACACCCTCTTCAGTTGAACCAGTGACTCAGCTAACTTGGGAGATGTTATATGAAGGAGGTGTGGTTTTCACCATGAGTTTTGCACGCTGCACAACGACCGCACCTCGTAACAGACCATTCAGTCGATTCAAGGCTCTATGCGGTGAGAGGTGAGGAATGCACCAAGGCTTGTGTGTGTCACACAAGAGCCGCATCTTAAGGCAGAATCTCCATCCTTTTCAATCACTTCACACTTCACTCCTTTTTAGCTCTTTTTTGGGTCCATTTCCTTGTTTTCCATCTTTGATCACAAGTACTTGCATAGACATCAATAAAGGCCGTAAAAACCTATAAATCTATTCAAAATATAGCAATAATTCATGGATATTTGCTCAATAAGTTGGTAGATTACCGACTTATCAAACCCCCAAACTTTAACTATTGCTTGTCCTCAAGAAAGATACTCACAAGGCAAGGAATGAATTATGCTCTAGACACAATCAAGGAACAAAAGACGAATCTATGCTAAAAATCAAGAAAAAGAATAAACAAAAAGACTCAAACAAAAAGACTCAACTACAATGCTTATCTCAATTTGAACCACCACAATGTCAAGGCAATTGGTCATTTCAAAACCTTTTCAAAAAGGAATTCATTTCTCATTCAAAATCAAGGGAATTTTGTCATTCAAAACAAGACATTTAAGCTTTTCAAGTCATTGGCATGGACCGTCAAGGTTTGCCTCTGAATTCGCCACACAACTTGTCTCATTCATTCCTCTCAATTAAAATAGAGACTTCATGTTTCAATTTGAGTGCATGATGTCACTCACCACAAGACAGAATCCCACTCACAATCATGCAATTTTCAAAACAAAGGGATTATAGGAGAACCAAGAAGACTATCACTCTCTCAAGGAAGTTCAAGTGCACACACGTCGAACCATATGCTTGCCCTTCATGTACATCGCCACTAATGTAGGGTAGCCAAGATTGGAATCACCAAGGACTTGTGGGTTACGATGTTGGCTAGGGATAAGGTTAGAATTTCATTTAGTTCAAGTGACTACACCTCCCTAATGCTCTTTGTTGTCATTTCGAACACCGCTCACATTTTCAAATTTCAACTTCATCTTATTTCTCCCTCACACAACCCAAGCTTCTCCTTTTCAATTAGGATCATTCAAACTCCTTGTATCACCTACATTTGGTAGCACCTGAGAAATTTTTAATTCAAACTTAAGGTGCTACCTTTCACTTGAAGTGCATTCCTTTTCTTCTCCTCATTTGATCACATGCACCCCCAAACTTAGGAATTTGCCCATGTTGTCTTTATATTCCCCCCCCCCTAAACTTAGGCTTTTAGCCTACGTTTCACTTCCAAGAAATTAGGGAGGATGGGTTCCAAGATAGAGGTTCCAAAAACGTCAAGGTGTTAAACAAGGTGCCAAAGAACGGTCACAAGCTCAAAGGGGTTCACTAGGATTGATGTTGAGGAAATTCATTTGGGTGAAGTGGCTATCAAAAAGGGCCTAAGGTCATCTTCCAAGCTCGGTCACACCTAGAATTTTTCCTTGAATCACATTTGGGGCAAGTTCTAGACGACACATATGCACGAGAATTAAGGTAAAGCCTCACCACACAAGGCATCATGCCACAAGACTTCTCTCATTAGTCTCAAAATCAATTGGGACAAATGACTTTCAACAAGCCATTCTGAGTTCATTACACAATCGTTTGTGAGTCTATCAAGCCAAATCAAGAGTGTGCATGTCATTACAAGAGAATTTTTTTCCTCAAAAACTCATTTTCCTTCTTCCTTTTATTTCCAAAAATAACTTGCCAAGATTTTTTTTTCGATGGGCCCATTTCGAGACAAGCAACTATGGACTCAATCTTAAACTAAAACTTGATATTTTCCCTTAAGAAAGTCTCTTCTCAATCTATCATAGGGAAACACCAACCCGGTTGGACAAAAAAACAAAAGAAAAAGAAAATAAACAAAACTTTTTCTCCTTGGGAAAGAACGGTGGTATTAAGAAATCCCTCGAAGTTTATTGCTAAAGTACTATTAACAAGGCGACAACCAAATTGTGCGCTCATGATACATTTAAAAACAAGCCTTGGTGTAGGCCTTTAGCGCATTTGCAAATTACGAGTAGTGAAACAATAGGGCGTGTAAGACAAACCCGGCAACACAATCAACACAACAAAACAAAAATCAAGCCCGGCGAGGGCACAATTAAGCTTAAAACAAACTAACATAAGAAAAAGGACTGACAAGGGAAATAAGCATCACAATCATCCAAAATATTCTCGACAAGAGCCATATCAAATCTAGCAGAACTGAAAATGTCAACAAGGCCCGACGAGGGCAATAAAAACAATATCTCAAGCCCAATCACGAGCAACCAACAAAAAGCAAGTAATGCCACCCACTCTCCATAAAAAAAACATTGCCCTTAATGCTATTAGCTCAAAGGAAGGAAGGTGAAACTCCCTGGAGGACTATGCCTCATCATCATAATCTGCAGCTGCTGCTGCCTCATCATTTGAGGTCTTTCCACTCAGGCCAGCACCACCATTTTGGGAGTGCATAGAAAGTGTCGAGTGCTAAAGGACTTGATAGAACACAAGGTCCTCATCATCATCAAGACCTATATCCTCAGTACTGGGCAATACATCCTCATTATCTGTATAAGTTGCCAACAAGTCATCCATGGGGCCACGCCTACGATGAGGTGGAGGTAAGGTGGTAAAATTTGCTTCTCCTACCGGGGCTTTACCTTTGGCTTTGTCAACATCTTTTCGGAGGTTGGCCCCTCAATGACGTCCACTCTTTTGTACAATGTGGTTATGCTATCTACTACCCCTTGCACTGTATTCTTAATAGCTCTGTTTATCATACCAGGTAGCTTCGTAGCTAGGTTGGCCAGCTACTTCTCATGGATATAAGTTTTGTCCACCATGTCTTGAAGGACACTTTTGGTCAAAGAGGGAGGGTGCAGGGGTATATGTGCGTGCCTCTAAAGTAGACCGGGAAGGAGATGAAGCATCTACTCCAGCATCGAGCTCATCACTGTCAACTTCCCCAACTGCTAAGTCCTTCACCTCTTAAACCTGTGGGCGTCCTTGTCTATTTTCTTATCATGGTCAATAGTCCCAATACCATGAGTGAACTTACCACAACTGAGGATGGGGACATCAGCCTTAGCACAAAGCTTAGTAATCAGCACTGGTAAGGGGAAATAATCATTTCCTCAATGAGCTTTTCTCCTTATAAGCATAACTGCCAACTCCCCAAAATTTACATGCTCCCCCATCATAATGGCCGCAACTAAAATGGCCCTATCTTGGGTTATTTTCTGATCATTTTGGGAAGGCAAGAAATGATTGCAAACAAGTTCATACCAAGGATGAGCTTCAAAGATCAAGGACCTCAAGGATGAGCTTCAAAGATCAAGGACCTCATTGGAATATCTCCCCCCATAGTGGACCAAATAGGGACATCCTGAGCAATAACGGGGGCTATTTCATGATATGGCTTTGGCTCAGCATTCAACCTAGCTAAGAGTGCAGGGGCAGGCCAATTGGGTGACCCTAATATATGGTGTTGATGGCAGCCGGGGTGACAAAAACTCTCTTGCCCTGATCGATAACTGAATCCAAGTTAGTGAACTTCTCCTTGCTCCCTTTGTAGCCTTTGGAATCATGTGTGGCTTAATAGGCCGCAAAGAATTCCCAAACTATCTCCTCATAAAAACTATCGGGCACATCCTGGAATGGATACCACTCTCAATCGGCAAATTGATGGTGCATTTTGGGCAGCTCAACCACAACTTCCCTCAGGTTAAAACTTTGTTCCACATTGAAGGTCCTATTTTTGCCCCGCTTATAGAAGGCCTTCATGCCTTCCACCCCGAAGCGAAGCCTTGCTTCTTCTGCGGCAGACATATGCCTTAGTTGGCCTCCCATTTTTCTCCTGTTAGAAGACATGTTTTGCATATAGAGATCGTGAGAGAAAAACAAAAACAAAACCTAAAAAGAATTTAACAACTAAAAGGAATGGAATGCAAAGAAGTAGAAAACAAAGTAGGGGACTGCTGGCTCGTGCGAGCCACATGTGAACTGCACCAGAGGAAGTGTGCATCATATGTGCCTCTGCACTAGCTAAAAGAACCCTGCAGGAGTTTTTCCACTGAGGTGCGAAGTTTGTGCGGACCGCACCAACCAAAGTACGCGTCGCACCAAGCTTTGCCCCTCAAAGCAGTTAAGTGGACTTCTTTTTCAAACATGGTGTGATGCCTTGTGTGACCCGCACATCAAGATCTATGCATCACATGCGAAACACATAAAGGCACAATTAGAATTTTTGGTTTCTTGTGTTCTTGTGAGTTACGTATGTGATCCATAGAGCAAGATGTGCGTAGGCACCACGCAACAAACCAATAATATTAAACAAAGGGTCAAGGGGTATCATGACCATAAACATCCGGGTACTCAAACTTCCCCAGATTTCCATTGACAAAATCAACAAGCAAGAAAATAACCTAACGACTTCCCTTAAGATGGAAATTAACCCGTCTATCATCAGGAACATCAAGCCCTCACTTGCAACAATGGGCACCAACAAGTTTTGCGATAATTAACCCCTTTCCGCACAAGATCATACACCCAAATATAATATACAACAAAGAATCATGGTCATACAAGTAGCAAGATTCAGCCCCAACAAACTATTCTCAACAAAACCTCATGACAAACGATGATTAGCCCTTAAGAAAGATGTCACCCAATATATCATCGGGTCAAATCATGCATCAATCATGAGTGGGTTACTCATACTTCACCCACATGCAGAATTCAAGGCTAAGAATCACTACCAATCAACATGCATTAACAAAATTCAAGTTCTAACAAGTTCACACTAAGCAAAATTCTCAATACAATTCAAAATTAGGGACTTAAAATTTTTGGATATCACCCAAAATCAATATGGCAATTCTATTTAGCATGCTTCACAATATGAGTTCCCAGTCTTTATAAAAACATGTATTCAATGTTAGAGAACTTACCACAACTAAAGATTTGGCGGAGGAAAGTTAAAATTAGAGCTTTTAGGAAGCAACAGTGGTGATCCAATCAACTCGCCCAGAGAGATGACGGTGGTGGCGCAGAGGACTGGTGGTGGTGATTGTCAGGGAGAAAAAAAAGATTTTGGGAGAAGTAGAGGGATTTGTGGGAGGTGTTTGGAGAGAATTTTGAGAGTTGGAGAAAAAATATGGTGAAGATGGTGAAGGTAGCGGAATATAAAGAGAAAAGAAGAAGAAAAGTTGAGTTAGGTCATACCTGGGTCTAGTCGGTCAGTTTAGGTCAATTAAAAATTCAATTTTACCTTTGGTGCATCGTGACATGCAGTTTGCACAAGCCCTTTTGTGGACCACATGTACATTCGCACTTCACCTTTTTATGCCGTGTCCTTGCCCAGGTTTCTGGTTTTCCATACGATGGAGGTGTGATGCGTACTTGGGCTCATGTGGACCGCACAAACCAGCACACAACACCTCCATTATTCAAACTTTCTCCCAGGCTTTTTGTTTTGGCGTGCGGTGAGCCATGCAACACACAAAATGGCTTGTCGGTCCGCACAGTCCACCGCACGTCCTATTTTCCCCTGTTTTGCACTTGTTCATTTTTCACCTCCTTGCATCCCTAAAACACACCAAAAACAACAAAAAATAACCAAAAACAACGGAATTAAACTTGGGTTGCCTCCCAAGCAGTACTTGATTTAATGTCGCAGCTTAACGATAGTACCTCGAACTCAGTCATTTTTTTAGATTTGTGATGGTATCACTGGGCAGTGTCCCCTTCATCCTCGAGTTCATTTGGGTCGAGAGGTGATTCATTTGAGCCTCAAGATGCTTAATTGAGGCTGAGTGAGAGCTCACAGTTTGATAAAGTGTTGAAACCTCACTTTTTAGCTCACTCAGTCTGGTATTGGTTGTATCCACTTTTTTGAGAACCAAGGACAACATGTCCTCGAGTTTGGAATGACTGAGGTTGCTTGTGGCTGGTTGGTAGAGAGAGTCTGCTTTGTTTAGAGGCACATAGGGATTTGAGCTTTGGTGATTGAATCATCACCATCCTTATATCTATCTCTCTAATTGCCATCCCTTTCCTTATCTCTGATCCAACCTTGGTTCTCTTCCCTCGGGCGTAATACCTAGGATGAGAACTCACTGACACAAAACACAGTTTACCCTCTATCATTGTCATCATCTCACCATCACTTGCTTTAATTTCTAGTGTACTCACAACATTCACTGCCTTAGCACCACCAGCTCCCAATACATGCTTGGCCATCAAATCAATTTGAGTCATCGTCTTGTCCATTGACTCATCCCGCTACTCATCCCTTTTTCTCATTTCATTGGTCAAGATGGATGAGGGCGCTCCCAAAATTGGCACATATGCTTCTCTTTTATGCCAAGCTTGGTTGTTCTTGGTCATTCTCTCTAATAAAGTCGAAGCAATAGGAAACTTTAAGTCAATGAAGGTGCCACCTCTAAGGTTGTTAGCCAACGACTTATTCATAGAGTTCAACGATCGATAGAAGCTATGGAGAAATATGTTGTCCGACAACTCATGGTTCATACACAATACAAGCTTCTTTTTTAACCTTAACCAAGAATCATGTAGAGGCTCATCTGGGAGTTGCCTAAAGTTTGTAATCTCATCTCTTAGTTGCATCATTTGAGATGGAGAAAAGAATCGATGTAAATGCCTCAACCAACTCGGCCCAAGATGTGATAGATCCGTCCGTCAATTCTTCCAACCACGTCGTGGCTTCCCCAATCAAGTAAAAGGGGAATAGGCGTAATCGGATGGATTCTTGGGAGTTATTTTGAAATATGAATGGTTGGAAAATCTCCATAAAATTCCAAATATGCCAGTTGGCATCTTCATGTGCTGCTCCACCAAATATGCCTTTCATCTTGATCAAGTGGAGCATGGTGCTAGTAAGGTGAAAGACAACAGACGGATTGCACCCACACTCCCTTGCATCACAAGCTCAGCAACGTTTGCATCCATGAAGCCATCAATGCTCTCGTTATTGTTTGCCTCGTTCATAGGCTAGCCTTCTCAATCATAACACAAATAACAAACAAAAGTAAAAAGAAACAAGCACTCTCTAAGTGATTTCAAATCTACAATCAAAAATAGCTATCAGATAAAGTCCCTGGCAACGGTGTTATTTTTGATAAATGCTCAAATGTACTCTTCAAGATGGAGGTATCAGCGATCATCAAGCAAAACACATTTATAAGTTTCCCAATGGATATCGGGGTCGTACCCACAGTGACTTGTATATAGCACAATGATGATTGTATTGAAATGACTTCACTAAGAGAGTAAGTGTTTGAAAACACAAAACTAAAGGATTGGGGGGAATTGGGATTTTGTCACAATAATCTCAATTCAAGAAAGATATTTAAGTAAAACGGGTACACAAATGAGAATAGATGACTGGGGATGTGCGTCCAATGGGGCTCTAGTGTGGTATAGGGTGATTTTCTATTCACGCAAATTCTCGCTCATTGACATAGGTAGCATTGGTTTTAGGTATGGTTGTTCATCTCTCGATCAGCAACCATATGTGCAATAGTCTCGGTTAAAGCACTACCAGTTTAACAACAAACAACCAAGCCAAAGCTTAGGGATGTCATACTCTTTCTAGTTTAGGCCCTTAAATGGGTGATTCTGTCGATATGAGCTATTTCTAGCCTCAATCTAAATGGAGCCAAAGTTCTCAATAGTAATTTCACATCCGAAGCTATGAAATTCACTTTCAAGCAACAACATAACCAAGTAAGGAAAATCAATGTTTGCAACCACTAATTTTAGGATTAAAACTTGGTGAAACTACTAGACCCATGTCAAATAAGCAATTATAAACAAGAATTGGCAACACCCACACCCATTTGTCAAGCACCCATTATCAACACATCCCTAGACAATGAAATTTAGCTACTCATGCGAAAGGAAATAGATATACCAAGTGGGTAAGTCAAATTCCTCTTCATTCAAGTGTAATTTAAATATCTAAGCTCAGTTTTGTACACAAATGGTGAACTAAGAATTGGAAGAGAGAATTGATTGACACCCTCTTCAAATTCTTAGAGAGGAAACTTGTTCTCAAAGCTAAAATTACTCAAGAGTATTCAAAACTGAAGAATTGTATTTATAATTATGCCTAAAATGGGTTTAAATACTTTCCCAAAGCGTCACTAAATTTCTAGACAAAAATGCCTTTCGGGTGGTGTGCGGTGCGACGTATGGTTTGCACGTCATGATGTGCGCATCACACACCCTATTTAGTTGAACCAGTGACTCAGCTAACTTGGGAGATGTCATGAGAAGGAGGTGCAGTTCGCACCATGAGTTGTGCGCATCGCACAGTGACCACACCTCGTAACAGACCCTTCAGTCAATCCAAGGCTCCATGCGATGAGAGGTGCGAAATGCACCAAGGCTTGTGCATCTCGCACAAGAACCACATCTCAAGGCAGGATCTCCTTCCTTTTCGATCACTTCACACTTCGCTCCTTTTAAGCTCTTTTTTGGGTCCATTTCCTTGTTTTCCATCTTTTGATCACAAGTACCTTCATAGACAACAATAAAGGTCATAAGAACTTCTAAATCTATTCAAAAAATAGCAATAATTCATTGATAAAGGCTCAATAAGTTGGTAGATTACCAAATTATCACAGGGTCAGTGATGTTTCATAGGTACTGGACGATGGTGATCTCCAGCAGCTTATATCCTTCGATTCCATGACCAAAGTTGTGTCTCTTTTACATTTTTCTGTACTTTTCCTTTAGATCTCTTGTACCTGTTTAGACCAGATTCCTAGGGAGTGTTGATTTCAAGTTTATAAAAGGATGTTTACTGTTTTAAATTATAAATGGTTTTCTTAGATTAAAAAGACTATTTCTCATAATTTATATAATTTCTGCATTGCTTGTTGGACAGGGAGGTAAGGGTTCTCCTATCTAGGTATTTAAAGTAGGTGCCCGCACGGACCGGTAGTTGGGTCGTGACACTAGGGACTCTCCAGACACACTTAATACCAAACTTCTCAAGTCACACTAAATTCTAGACTTCCCAAGTCACACTTAATACTAGAAAAACCTTCCAGTTTCAATCTCGTAATTCACATTACTAACTAACCCTGTTAGTAGGTCTGTCACCCTAACTTAAGATCCTAAGTCAACAACCTTGACCTTTAGCCCTTATCCCATAATAATGGGCTACCTGTGAGTTTTTGTGTATTCAACCCCCTAAGGTTCCTTACCCTTGACATCCCACCAATTAGGGCACTCACAAAATACTAGCACTGTTTCACTAAACCAGTCAACCTGAATCCCTAGGAACCTTAGTCCCTCCAAACTCACCCATCATGGACCCGTCAAGCAATACGCCTCAAAACCTCTAGTCTTGTTCCAAACTAGCCCAGACATCACCGCTAGCCAGCCTATCACTCTTGTCAAAAATAGGAAAACAAGTGTACGCCATTAATAGAATACTACTAGACAACAGGAAACAACCAAGTCCATATGACTACCAATAATACCCATAGTCAACAACCGGGCTCAACTACCTTATAGGTCATATCCAACTATGCAAGTAACCAGACCACATATAATTAAGTCACAACTTGCAAACCACCCGGACCTCCCAAGGATCCCTAAGACATCATCTATGCCATTTAACATACGACCCCGGTTTATAGAAGAAACCACCTTATCACTTAAGCACACCAACCCGACCCTCAAGTACCAATATATATGTAAAGTAATAATAAATCTTGGCCCTCTCAGGAACCCAACATGTAAAGAACATCAATAACAGATAAACTCGGTTCACTCAAGGAACCAACATATAAAGAACATCACTAACAGATAAACCCAGTTCACTCAAGGAACCAACATGTAAAGAACATACACAATAGATAAACCCAGTTTACTCAAGGAACCAACATGTAAAGAACATCAATCACAGATAAACTTGGTTCACTCAAGGATTCCAATATGTAAACAACAAGTAAACCCGTACCAAGCGTGGTACCCGATCCAACCATAATAGAACTTGTACCAGGCGTGGTACCTGAGTCAACTAATAAGTATCACGTACCAGGTGTAGTACCCAAGCCAACCAATATGTATCCCGTACCAGGCGGTACCTGAGCCAATCAATATGTATCCTATACAAGGCATGGTACCCGAGCCAACTGAATGTCACACAAATTTTAACAATTAATATAATAAAAGAATAATATCACACTTGTAAAGCCAACAAGCAACAAAACCAAGTTCATTTCACATGATTGACACACGGATAATTAGACATTCACAACTCCATTCCCTAAGCATATAATGCGCGTACAATACTAAGCCACAATTACCCGAACACATAATTGCATTAGAAAATAATAACCATCACCTACCCAAAAACCGAGTTTATAACCCCCAACATTTAAATCTTGTCCGAAGACTAATTCACAGTTTACCCTCTAAACACATATAATTATTTACCCCAACTCCGGACCCCCTTCCCGAAATGTGAGTGCATCTTAGGGTGTCCATTTATTATCATAAAGGACTTCAAACCCTTCTTATGCATTCCACTTCCCTTAATTGAAGAATTTCGGGGAACCTGCTACGACCTAACAACTTATTCCCTCACAATATTTCTGATTCCCCGAACCTACCCATAATCTAGTTCCCTGGAATCTAGAATCACACATAAGTTAACAAGTAAAAAAAAACCAGAATAAAAGCTCATCACCCCAACCCCATCATTCCTTATTTAATCAATCAGCCAGAAAATTACAAAATTCCTCCAGACTCCATGCCCGAAGGCCTAAGCATGAATCCTCCGGTCATTCTACACAATAGTATGCAAGAAAATATGGGTCTACAACTACTCAATTAAACCTAGCCTACCTGGATACCAAGCATCTGCTGCAGAGGTCTGAACACTGACTTCTGGCTTCGTAGAGGCAAATCCTAACGGAAAGTGGGTCTGAAATCCATGGGTTTTACCCTATTTAAGTGGGAATCATTCCTCTCCATTGCTCCCTAGCTTTGGAGTATCCTAGGAGGGTTTTTGGAGCAACCCTCGTCTGTTTTCAACTAAAGAGGAGAGAATGGGATTATAAAACCCATTTTTGGGATTTCTTATTCCGTCATTCCGCTATAGAAGGCCTGCCAACCGCTACAGTGATACCGCTATACAACCCTAATTCCCGCTACAATAACCTCATCTTTTCAACTCGGATAATCTTCAGAAAAATGGTCATAACTTTTTACTCGGGAAGAGAATTATCGAATGGTCAATGGCGTTAGAAAGAGGACTCAGAGATCTTTAATTTGGTGGATATTCGTACCCCTAACTCTTTATATTCTAGGATAAATGCTTATTTGAAGTTAACCCTAGTTTGAACTTAGCCTAAAACTAAATCTGTAAGGAAACTTTCAGCTTAACTTTGCGCTAGGAGTATTTTATGACCTTAGTACATACCAAATGTACTCTCATACTAAAGAATTAATCCTAATGCTTATTACGAATGATAAACATCTGCCTTGACCGCATATATTTTCAGTTGTGACAGAACAGGTCGTTACAACAGATACCAATTTACCCATCGTTCATCCCCGAACGATCTCTAAGGCAGAAGGAAAAGAAAGAATCAGCCCTTTAAACCTTAACGCTCTACCATGATAGCATAAATATAGCCTTAGACCACAAAAATTCTAAAATCCCTTAGTATACCCAAACTCAACCAAAATTTAATTTGATCCTGCTCTGTCAAGGAATTCCTTCCTTCGAGCTGTACGAGACCAGTTAGATTACCCCTTCCCGAGTGCCCAAGAAATCTAGGGTCTCGTCAAAATATTAGAGCGAAAGAATTTCACACATTAAGAACAAAATAATTTCCATGATATGAGAACTAGAATCCCGCTATGGCGGCCCCTTTCCTGCTATAGCGGGAATTTTCCCACTATAGCGGCACCGCCGTAGCAGCCTGCCTTCTGCTATAGCGACATAGGCGAGGTAATAACTCCATCCAATCCCAATTTTTGCTAAATTTACAAACAAAACTTAGATTTTGACATCCCAAACCAACCCCTTTTATGTTAAACACAACATCCAGAGTTCTACTAACCCGAACTCCATCCTGAAAAGTCTTACAGGTCCCTTATACCCTTATCTACCATCAAATCAAGCTAAACTTTACTATACGTACCCAATCCATTCCCAGATTTCCCTAGACCATACCTTGCTCAGATTTTGTCCAAGACTAGCCTAGCCTTAAAATTCTAACTCCCAACCTGGGGAAAATCTTAGCCTGAACAATTACACCCTAAATAATGATATAAACAAGATAACATTATCAAACACTACACAGTGTTTTCCCTTTGGGATGTCTACCTTATAACCCTTTTTACCCTTCCATGATCAAGGCATAAGAATAGACCATCTAGAGTATAACCATTAACCAACACATCACTATAGGTTTCATTAACACATAGATTCTCCACGACCACTTACATTAGTCTATTCAACCCTCATACACTACACATTATCATCAAAATACAAGTAGTTACTCAATCAAGGATAAAAATCATCGTATCAAATAAGTATAGGTTACCTCAAACAGGTAACATCCCCCACATCAAGCCAATAACCTTAATGTTCCAGGCTACCTTATCTACCCTTTCTTTTTATCGCACATGGATGCTAATTTTCATTTCATGCAATAGCTCTTAGCTCAACTAGTGATTTAAAACAACACGGGAATGAAAAAAACAAAACAGGGAAAAACAAGACAGGGATTCTACCCTGCCCCTCTCGTTATAGCGTCTTGGACACTGCTATGGTGACCCCCCAACAGCAGCAGCCCAGAAAATTTACCATTTTTTGCAAAATTCCCTCATTCCCCTTCCCTGTTATCAATGTTAACCCCTGAAATTGCGCTATGGTCTTAAACATAACCCCAAGACCATCCCCAGTAATGCATAATTTAGAATTTAGCACCACATTATCACAAAATCAATTACAAAACACACCAAAAAGTTGTTCATAACCTCACATTCCCGCTATCATACAAGATTAGCCCTTTTTCCCCATGGTTCCCAACCAATCCTGACTGTCCTAAAACCAGAGTTTCCTCATAGTCACAAATGATCATGTACCCTTACCATTTTTACCAACGGTAAGCCCATGCCCAAACTTAGCAGAAAATTTTAGTTAAATCACATAACAGTTAACCCTTTTAACCAATCACATGTAACCAAGTTAAAACTCTTCACTAACCACAAATTCAAAGTAACTCAAGAAATTACACACCACACATACGTAGTCATTAAAACAATGTAATGCACATAATCACAAGTCTCAAGCTTCAACAATCAATCAAATCAGGTTAATTATCTTCTATTCATCTCATGGATGACCATTAACCAATTCATCCATGCCTTTATATAGCCTCCCAGGCTAGATACCAATTGGAACCTTCCCTATTCCAAGTTTCCTTGCTTGTGTTATTTCAGCCAGAGTCAAATGACATGCTTATACCTCATTAAGATACCAATCGAAATCAAGAGATACCAATTGGAATCAACCCATACAAGCAAGCAACAGAACGCACGAAAGGAATTAATGAAGTGGAACAATTTCCTAGAATGCTTCATAGCTTCCTAAAGATTAGATGTGGACATCAACATACCAATCCATAGGACTCTATTCGATATTTGCTCTTGTACTAGGGACAGATGACCTAGGCTCTGATACTATTTGCCATGACCCAACTACTGGGCCATGCGGGAACCTACTCTAAGAACCTAGATAGGAGAACCCTTACCACCCGATCCAATAAGTAAATACGGAAGTTAAAATTAAAACAACAGAAAAAAGCCTTTTTAATACTGGGATAACTCTTATAATATTTACAGCAGTAAAACCTTTACAATTTGGAAACTATCCTCCCTGGGATATAGTCTAAGCACGTACAAGAGCTCTACAGGAGAAAATACAAGTATGAAACGAAGACACAGCTTCCACCATAGAAATGAAGAGCAGAAGTTGTTGGAGATTACCATCATCCTGTACCTATGGAACATCACTGACCCTGCAACCAGACTATACCTAAAAAGGTATAGCAAGAGTAGTATCAGTACAAATAACATGTACTGGTAGGCATCATCGATCGACCCAAATCCACCATATACCAACATATAATAAATCAAGAGAAAATATGCAATAAGTTACAGAATTCCAGTCTTCTATCTTCCGCATTTACTACCACAACATCACCATTAAGACCCTGCACGCTCTGCCCTAAGTCTTCTTATTTTGTTCTGCTGCCAACTCTACCAATTAGGGACTTCCTTCCCCTCCATCCTGGACACACAACTAACAATCTAGGGACTCTCCAGACACACTTAATATTAGACTTCACAAGACACTAAATTCTAGACTTTCCAAGTCACACTTAATACTAGAAATACCTTACCAATTTTAATCCCGTAATTCACATTACTAACTAACCCTTTTAGTAGGTTTGTCACCCTAACTTAAGATCCTAAGTAGACAACCTTGACCTTTACCCCTTAGCCCATAATAATGGGCTACCTATGAGTTTCTGCATATTCAACCCCCCAAGGTTCCTTACCCTTGACATCCTGCCAATTTAGACACTCACAGAATACTAGCACTCTTTCACTAAACCAGTCAACCTGACTCCCTAGGAACCTTAGTCCCTCTAAACTCACCCACCTTGGACCCGTCAGGCAATATACCTCAAAACATCTAGTCTTATGCCCAACTAGCCCAGACATCACTGCTAGCTGGCCTGCCACTCTTGTCAAAAATAGGAAAACAAGTGTACACCACTAACAGAATACTACCAAACAACAGGAAACAACCAAGTCCATATGACTATTAATAATACCCTTAGTCAATAACCGAGCTCAACAACCTTATAAGTCATATCCAACTATGCAAGTAACCAGACCACATATAATTATGTCACAACGTGCAAACCACCCGGACCTCCCAAGAATCCCTAAGACATCATCTATGCCAATTAACATACAACCCTGATTTATAGAAGAAACAACCTCATCACTTAAGCACACCAATTCGGACCTCAAGTACCAATATATATGTCAAGTAATAATACATCTCGGCCCTTTTAGGAACCCAAAATGTAAATAACATCAATAGAAGATAAACTCAGTTCACTAAAGGAACCAATATATAAAGAACATCACTAACAGATAGACTCGGTTCACTGAAGGAACCAACATATAAAGAACATCAATCACAGATAAACCCGGTTCACTTAAGGAATCCAATATGTAAACAAAAAGTAAACCTGTACCAGGCGTGTCATGACCCAACCCATCGGGCCATGCAGGTACTTGCTCTAACCAGCTATATAGACGAACCCTCACCACCCGTCCAACAGGTAACATGCAAAAAAATAGAAAGTAGCAAAATAACCTTCCTTTTATTATAAAAACCTTGTTATTATAATATATGAAAACAGAAAACAGTTTTACACTTGAATTTCCCCTCCCTAGGACCTAGTCTAAACAGGTACAAGATCTACTACAAGATTTATACAAGGAGGTAAAAGTAAATGAGACACAACTTCCGTCATGGAGGAAGGACAGAAGATGTTGCAGATCACCCTCGCCGAGAACCTAAGAACATCACCAAACATGCAACCAGGCTATACCCAAAAAGGTATAGGAAGAGTAGAATCAGTACAAACACACGTATTGGTAGGCATCATCGGTCTACCGGAATCCACTCCTACCATCATATAACAAAATAGGAAAATGTGAGTGCAATAATATAATTCAATTTCCATCCTCCAACACCCTCCCCGTTTTATTCAATACCAACCAATCCTTCCTATTCCTTACGCTACAAACTCCCTCACTTCTCAGACTGCTCAAGTCATATTAACCTTAGACTTCCTAAGTCTTATCAACCTTAGACTTCCCAAGTCTTACCACTAGTCTAAGCCCAAAGTCCTGACCCGGACTGCCACCCTGTTTACTCTACAAATCCCCAGGACTGCACATTCTGGAATCCATCTCAACTACTGTCAATCTAGACCCATCATCCTTATAGTGCCCTCTATAACAATACAGACCCTCCAAGGGTTCCCAAGAATCTCTCTTTGATAATACCCGCTAGTGATGCAATCCTCAACTCTCAACCATCTTCCCAGCCTAGTCCTCACATACAACCCAACCAATCATATGACCATGAACAACTACAACCAATTAACCACAAAATATCGCTCGGACCCACCCATGGATCCCCTCTAAACAACACCTAAGTGTTAAACAGACAATCCGGCCTAATCCAACATGAATTCCACAGACATAATAGGATTCCCAATCACTCAAGGACCACCAACCAATTTCACAATTCAATAAAAACACCTGGCCCACTCATGGTACCAATAATAGTCAATGTAATGCAACAATATCAATGTAATGATACGGTAAAATAAATCCGTACCAGGCGTGGTACCCGAGCCAACCGTTAGTATTTCGTACCAGGCATGGTACCCGTGCCAACATTAGTATTTCATACCTGGCGTGGTACCTGTGCCAACCATTTGTTATACCCGTACTAGGCGTAGTACTCGTGCCAACCATTTGTTATACCCGTACCAGGCGTGGTACCCAAGCCAACCATTGGTATACCTGTACCAGGCGTGGTACCCGTGCTAACCATTTGTTATACCCGTACCAGGCGTGGTACCCGAGCCAACCATTAATATACATGTACCAGGCGTGGTACCCGAGCCAAAAGAATGTCAACAATCCACAGTCAAAATAATGAACAAACAACTTGTAAACCAACAAGCAACACACTGTTCAATTCACAGACTGTAAAACAGGACCCTTAGACATTCTACACAATTTCTCTAAGTCATGCAATTCATATGAACACTTAGATAAGAGTACAAAATATATAACATTAACAGGAGTCGTAAGCCATCACCTACCCTCTCTCCCGGGTATATACTTAATCTTGACCTCCGTCCGAAGACTAATCACACTCACCCCTTTATTTACACATAAGGAACGATTTCCCCTTTTTAGCATAATTTAACAACCCCGCTGATTTCGGGACTTACCTAGATAATAACATCATGAGTTACAACCCCTTAGACCTTAGCAACATAACGACTACTTATCATGCCTTCAGCATTCCTGAAACCTCACCTTGGAGTTTCCCACTTTCATACCCTTTAGTTGTCCTTGCAATTTCTGGTTCCCTGAACCTTCCCGACATCCCAGTCCTTGAGTCCTATCATTTTTGCATGCCAGGATAACATAAACAGCCCAAACTAACTACAATCAATCTGCAGTTCAATCCAACCAATTCTTAGCTCACTCGTAACTAATACCAAATCCACCAAACTCCATGCCCGGAGACCTAAAACATGAAATCTCCATTCCTCTATATGATGAATAGAAAAAAATGTAAACAAGTCTAACTACTCATGAAAACCTAGCCTACCTGGGCGCCAAGGAGCTGCAACCATTCATTTCTAGCTCTGTGAAGGCGTTCTCGGCTGAACGATGGTCCTGGAATCCTCTGCTCCACGTCCCTTTAGCCATGACCCCTTCTGCTCATGATTCCTTAGCCTTGGAGCAGCTTGGGAGGGTTTTTGGAGAAACCCTCGTATCTTTTCCAATTGAGGAGGAGAGCATCTTTTATTAAATCTCATTTCTGAGGCTTTTGCCTTCCGACATTCCTCTATGGCGATTGCCCTTCCGCTATGGTGCTCCCACAATAGCATAATAATTACCACTATATCAGGGTGACGTCAGCCTGGATTATTTCTAAAAATCAGGAATTTTCCACTATGTTACCCTACTTAAACAAACGTACTTTAAATTAGCTCCCCAATTAATTCGACTCCATGATTCTTAAAGTAACGATGGATCCAGTCGTTATAAGGCGTGATATCCGAGCCAACCATTATAGAATCTATACCATGAATGGTACCCGAGCCAACTGATAAGTATCCCTTACCAGGGGTGGTACTCAAGCCAACCAATATGTATCCCATACCAGGGGTGGTACCCGAGCCAACTAATATGTATCTCATACTAGGCGTGGTACCCTAGCAAACTGAATATCACATACAGTCTAACAATTAATAAAATAAATGAACAATATCACACTTGTAAAACCAACAAGCAACGAAACCAAGTTTATTTCACATGATTGACACTCGGATAATTAGACATTCACAACTCCATTTCCTAAGCATATAATGCGCGTACAATATTAAGCCACAGTTACCTGAACACATAATTGCATTGGGAAACAATAACCATCACCTACCCAACAACCGGGTTCATAACCCCCAACATTGAAATTTTGTCTGAAGACTATTTCACAGTTTACCCTCTAAACACATATAATCATTTACCCCAACTCCAGACCCCCTTCCTAGAATGTGAGTGCATAGGGAGTTCATTTATTATCATAAAGGACTTCAAACCCTTTTTATTCATCCCACTTCCTTTAATTAAAGTATTCCTGGGAACCCGCTATGACCTAGCAACTTATCCCCTCATAATATTTCCGATTCCCCAAACCTACCCACAATCTAGTTCCCTGGAATCTAGAATCACACATAAGTTAACAAGTAAAAATAACAACCTCGAATGAAAACTCATCACCCCGACCCCATCATTCCCTATTCAATCAATCAGCCAGACAATTACAATATTCTTAACACTGACTTCTAGCTCTGTAGAGAAAAATCCTAATCGAAAGTGGGCCTGGAATCCATGGGTTTTACCCCATTCGAGCAAGAATCCTTCCTTTCCATTGCTCCCCAGCTTTGGAGTAGACTAGGAGAATTTTTGGAGCAACCCTCGTCTGTTTTCATCTAAAGAGGAGAGAATGGGATTATAAAACCCGTTTCTGGGCTTTCTGGTCCCGTTATTCCGCTATAGCAGCCTGCCAACCGCTACAGTGATATGCTAGAGTGCCCCAATTCGTGCTACAACAGCCTCAGCTTTCCATCTCAGACAGTCTTCAGTAAAATGGTCATAACTTTTTACTTGGGAAGCAGATTAATAAACAGTCGATGGCATTGGAAAGAGGACTCAGAGATCTTTAATTTGGTGTGTATTCGGAGCCCTAATCTTTATATTCTAGGAGGAATAATTGTTTGAAGTTGACCCTAGTTTGAACTTACGCTAAAACTAAATCTGTAAGGAAACTTTCAACTTAACTTTGTGCTAGGAGTATTGTATGACCTTAGTACATACCAAATGTACTCTCATACTAAAGAATTAATCCTAATGCCTATTATGAATGAGAAACACCTGCCTTGACCACAAATATTTCCAGTAACAATGGAATAGGTTGTTAGATTTATAAATATTCAGAATATAAACAATCATCTCTACTTGGTCCGTTCAATACACACAAAATGTACTAGCACAAGAAGCTGAAATACAACCATTCTCATAATCAAGAATAGATTATATTTAATCTTGTGCTACAATCATCAAGATGTTTGTCCAGCTTCAGCTTTGATTGTGAACATAATATTTATACTTATAAGAACCGATAATTTAATCTTTCATGTATAAGCTAAACTCTATACACAAAATCATCTACTATATAAGTAAATGGACACATAGCCGAATACATGATCTATTTAATTCTTTGTTAAAATTAAATAAATATTTTTTTATGATAACTACTATATTCAAAACACATGGTTAATAGTATATATCCCAACAATCTCCCACTTAGACTTTTAACCATAATGATCGTTAGAATATACCATATTTAACCTAAAGGTTAATGGTATATACCCCAACAATCTCCCACTTAGACTTTAAACTATAATAATTATTATAATATACTACATCTAAATGCATGGTTAATGGTATATACCCCAACAATCTCCCTCTTAGACTTTTAACCATGCATCTAAATTTTACAGGCATTCTTCTTAAATAACTACAAAAGTCTAAAAGGAACTTTCCAAGTTATCTTTTGATGCAACTTCGTCTAGTAGTGCTTTGTCGTAACCGATTGATTTTATACTAAAATCTTCAGGAATTATTTCATGAAATTATTCCAAGACTATACATCAAATCAATCTTAGTTATACAACTTCGTCTAGTAATGTTTTGTCGTAAATGTTTCATTTTGTACTAAAATCTTCAGGAATTCTTTCATGAAATTATTCCAAGATTATACATCAAATCTATCTTGGTTATTACTCTCCCACTACGACTAATTATTACCATCACTATAGTCACACTATCAAATTTTGATATTAATGACTTCATGTAGTCATCTTTGCTCAACATCGTTTTCACTACTATGAGTAAATTTTCGTACTTCTATTAATGTTTCTCCCACTACTTAAATATAATGAAATGTCAATTTTGAATTGTCGGTTAGATGTTCTTGAACTTCTAAATATTCATATGACTGATTTGTTCTTTCTTTGTCCAGTTCCTATAAAGAAAGTTTAATTTTAGGAACATGGTTTATTAAATGTTCTTTTAAAATTTGGCATTTGTATCAACAAATACCTTATTTTCTTTGGGACAACAAAATAAACCTCCTTTCATTTTCTTTGGATATCCAATAAACATGTACATATTTGTTCTTAATTTCAACTAATATGTCTTTCTTTTCAGCACATGTGTTGGACAAGCTCATGCAAGCTAGGCTTACATCCATTCCACAGTTCTGTAAGTATAAAAAAAACTAACTTAGAAGGAATTAAATAATGTACTTTGTAGTTCTTATGACTTATCCAAAATTGAAAAAGAAACAAGTACGAATAAGTTAATAATTAATCTTACCATCTACATAAGAGCCTTATTTCTTTTCTCTTATAAGATAGATTAATATCATTTAGTTCAAGAGAGATATCAATAATAAAAGGCTCACACATCAACGTACCATGACAGATAAAATGTTCATCAAGCTCAATAACACAAGTTACAAGACAAATAAACTTGATGTCCATCTCTTATTTGGTTAGAAATTGAAGATAAATTCTTTCTATCTGAAGGTACATGTACAATGCATTTTTTTCCATTAATGTCTTATCTCTACTACAAGCAACTCTTATAGATTGAAGTATGTAGGTTTATCACGACCCAAACCGCCACGAGTGGCACCCACCCGAAACCCCCGGATGAGCAAACTAATTACCAACCCAACACTTAATAAATTTAATAACTCAAAACCAGTTTGCATTAAAATAAAGAACTATAATTCACATCTAAACCAAAACTGATAACATCCTGCGGAAATACCCCTCAAAACTAAAAGTCATCGTACCAAACTATTTACCAAAAGTCTAGAATTGGGATGCAACCCCAACAGAACAAGAGTTTTAAGCCCGAAACAAATGGACTATAACTAAACTGGATAAAGACAAGGTAACCCGGAAGAAGCAGCTCACCCTTGCAATCTGGAATCGTCTAGACTATATTTGAGGTCGCGTAGGAGCTGCCAGAAGATGTCCTGTACTCACAAAAAAAATTGCAAAATCAGTACACAACCATCATGTACTGGTAGGATCATCGGGCATCTCCAACAAACAATATATATACATAAACCATAACTGAGTAAGCAGTACAACATGTAATAACAACTAATAGTATAACTCCAGACTCTCAGTCTAACTTCTAACTCATCAACCACAGGGAATAGGTTCAACAATAATTTAACAACAAACAAAAACATGACATTTACCCCTTTTCATTACCTGAACCAATCAAGGATTCCTAGACCAACACGTAAGTATTAACATGTGATGCCCAGTCCACCCCAGGACCATCCCCACATTTAAGTGTAACAACCCGGCCACTCAAGGACCAATATAATCAATCACAGATTCAATAATCAATCTGGTCCACTCATGGAACCATCGATAAACACAACCAACAATGCATAATTAAAATCGTACTAGGGATGGTACCCTAGCCAACTTATATAGAACCTGTACCAGGCGTGGTACCCGAGCCAACCGTTAGTATCCCGTACCAGGCATGGTACCCGAGCCAACCATTAGTATCCCATACCAGGCGTGGTACCTGAGCCAACCATTAGTATTCCATACTAGGCGTGGTACCCGAGCCAACTGAATATCACACAAAACCAATAATCAATCATTAAATGGACAGAAAACACCCTTGTCAAACCAACAAGTAATAATCAACCTCACTTCATATAATTGACACCCCAAATACTTGGATATTCATAACTTCCTAGCCTAGGCATGAAAGCACATACATTACTAAGCTATAGTTACATGTATATACATTACATATTGACAAGACAATAACTATCACCTACCTTGAATTGCTTTTGGAAACTTTACTGGACCGTAGCCTTCTCATTTTCCGTAGCTTTCGCTTGCTCTTGGTCTAAATACAATTACAAACAACTACAGTCAATTCACTTGTCTAAAATACCAAGATTATACACAAGTCCTAATCCCCATGCCAAACCATAATCATTCCACCCATTTCCGGTCTTTCCCACCATTACTTCGCCCTAAACTACCATTTTTTACGGTTACATTTAGCAAATAAAGGTGTTTTAAACATGCATAAGTGATAATAATCATAACCCACGAATTCTACACCTAGAATTCCCCTTTTCCAATGGATTCTACAATCCTAGGTTATTCCAAACGTTCCCCCAAGCCCAAGATTATAGTTTCTACGGTATGAGAATCGAAATACGGATACGGGGAATGAAAACCTTACCTTTAGGACAAAATTTAGTGGAAAATTGCCTTGAAATCACCAAAATTGCCTTAGCCCTTCCCTGAAATATTCTTCAGAAATTCTGAACATTTTTGGGGAAGTTTCTGCATTAATCCCGACTTAGTCTGCTATAGCAGTCTGTACACTCATATAGCAGCACCACCGTAGTGGAATCGATCGCTATGGAAGTACTAACTGATGTTGACTTTCGCTATAGCGAGAATTTCTCCGCTATAACGGTGGTTGCTGTAGTGCGGTGTCAAATACTATAGCATTTGACACAAAACAGAACCTCAGAAAATCCCCCAAAAGTGCCTATTTTACAACACACCTTAACTCCTAACGTTCTAGAATAATCCCTTCATGTCAACCTTAATACCAGGAGTTGTACTTATCCAAATTCATTTTTGAAAAGTCCCCTAGACTCCTTAACGCCTTAGCTAATGGAACACTAGCTCAACACAAGACACGTTACCCAATCCTCACCTAGATTGTGCTAGACCATACCTCGCTCAGACACCATCTGAGACTAGCCTAGCCCAAAATTTCAAACTCCCAAACCCAGGAGTTTTTTAACCCAAAACTTGGCAAAAAGCTTACCCATAACGATGGACCCGATCATTATAACAGATACCAATTTACCCATCATTCATCCCTGAATGATCCAACCCAAAAAAAGATGATATAAACGAGGGAACGTGTAGTACCTGAATCCTCAAACAAGTGAGGGTACTTATTGTTTTATCCCTTTTTGAATTTTTTATGAAATAAAAGGAAATAAAATAGTTTTTGACTTTTAAATCATTTCAAAACTTACAAGGAGTTCTAAAACAATTTTAAAACAGAACAGAGTCGCCACTAATTTTTATAAAGAAATTAAGAAAACTTTAAAACAATTTCAAAGACTTAAAAAACAGAAATAAATCTTTAAAATTAGGGAAAATGGGTAAGGGTTCAATTAACGTCTTAAGAAGGATTTTAAGGTACTTAAGAACGTCCGTTAAAAATGGTTGACCAAACAATTGACTAACTTAAATAAAGATGACTAATTTTTTGCAAGAGTTTATTTTATGAAAGATAGCACGAATATTAAAGACTTGAAAAATATAGCAATTTTAAATAAAAAAATAACTTATTTTAGCTAACTAAAGAGAAATTCACTTTCAAGAAAATGTAATAAGATTTTTAAAAAGGAAGACTTGAATTAATCCTTTAAAATTAATATTATTTAAAATGACTAAAATTACAAGTAACTCATGAAAAAGGAGGTCATTTGGAAGAATATAATTTTACTATTTCAAAATAGAAAATGATTTGAAGATAAAACCCTTATAGAAAATATTAACTTAAATTAGTAAGGAAAGTTAGAAAATTATTTCAGCTAATCATACGAAAAGTTTAATGTTTTTGAAACGGAACCAAATTTAAATCTCTTTGAACTTAAAAAGGAATAATTAACACGTAAATTAGGAAAACAAAGCCATTTTCCTACGAAAATTCTTCAAGGCAATTGTCACAAAGTTCATTTTTAATGCATTTTGACGAGTACAAACTAAACAAGAAAATTCGAACAAGTAAGAGAAGAACATAAGGATAAAGATTAAAAATGGCAATACTTTAAGGGATTTATTTAGACTAAGTTAGATTGAGTTATGTAAATATAAATTAAGAACATATAAATTACAAATAAAGAGAAGAGAGTAAAGAAATGGGCTTCCTGGCCCATTTTTGAAGCTGTCCGAACCGGGGTTCTTGAAGTTGTGGACTTTGAGTCCATTTTCGCCACTGTATATCAGTTGTATATCACTGTAATTCAGCTGCTAGTTCTTGTATATCAGCTTCCATTTTTACTTCTTCCTTTCTTGAAATTGTATACTAGCTTCCAAGGCTTATATATTGTTGTATATCACCAATATTAAGAGAAATATCAATATATACCAGTTGACTCTAGGGAAGAAGATGCAAGGCAAGTGTCCCAAAAGACTTGGATGAAGGGTTTTCATGCATAAGAAAAAGTGAAGGAGAAGGATTAATAAGGATAATAAATGCTTAATAAGAGACTAACAAAATCAAAGGTTAATCAACTCGATTTTGAACCAATCAAGCATACACATTCTTTGCATAATTTAAGACTAAATATTCCAGGAGAAAGGGAAAGGATATATAAGACATGCTTTTAACATTTCAAAACGATGAGTTCAAACTTTCAACTTTGATAATCTGGTGTCGTTGATCATAAGATTGAAAATTTACACACAACAACTCACAAAAGCTTCAATTAGGATTCTATAGAATCAACAGGTTGCCATTGCAATAAAACGCAGAGAGATTTTTTACCTATTTTTAGAACCAAATCAGACTTTGATTTGAAATATTCACATGAAAGCAGGTGCTCAATTTCGTGAAAAAGGGACATTTGAACTCACAAGTATTTCAAATCAAATAAGCAAAGACAAAGAAACAGGTGGCATGGAAATTTTTAAAATACAAATTATGGTCACATATTTAAACTTTCAACAGGTAACCTAATAGGAAACAACGTCTCTAGGAGGAGTTCAAAATAATAGAACCCAAACACATAATTTCAGAGAGAATAGAGAGGTTTCGAGAAGATCAAACAAGAGAGAGCAGCTTGAACTTTTGAGTTTATCTTAGAATATCTGAACTGTCCAACAAATAATCTTTACGACAAGACAATCTAGCTATAATCTCTCTCAAGAAAAGATCTTGGTCCTGGAGACTTGTTTTAATACAAACTACAACATTTTCATCAATACATCAATTAACTCGGGTCATGGACCTCCATAGAAGGAATAGTCAAGCTCAAGGTTAAGTTGGAAATCAGGAAGTCATTTTAGTGAATTCTCAATTGTTAACTCCTTAAACAAGTACCACACAGTCCTAGAGATTGAACCAATTAATTAAGAAACACATAATATCTGATTTGGATAGATACATTGACAATGGATTGATCTCAAATGGAAGACTTTAAATTATAGGAAAAGCTGATTAACAACATCGAATATACCAAGAAATCAGGACCTTAGCCATATCTTGAAGGTTGTTTCAGAGTATAACTAACAAGTTATCTCGAAAGAACTTTAGTTCTTAGAGTTTCACATGGCATGGTAAACCATGGAAATTCTTGAACACTGGTTTGAAACAATGTCATCCATCATTTGGATGGCTGTCTCAACCCTTAAACCATACAGACAACAACAGAGATACACTCAAACAAACAAGAAGATTGAAATAGACTGAAGGAGAATACCAGAAAATCGGCGACTTGAACTTATTAGTCTGCTCAAGGCGACTTGAACACCTTGCACATTCCCGTTGTTGCGGATTAGAAGTGCTAAATAATCCGACTGTAACAAGGTGTATGGCTCAATATTTGCAAAATAGGCATCTCATAGCGATAGAGTTAGCCTAATGATCGCAGTTTAGGACGAACGCATAAGCAAAGTGAAATAGGTATTCAATTAGCCTAATAGTCACTTTTTAGGGCGAATGACCCAAACTAGCAAAGTAAATATCATATTGAAAAATATACAAATATACCAAAAGAGGTGGACGTCTCCACATGAATATGCCAGTTATGGGGTGGATGACCTAATTCAATTTCAAGTATAAGCCTTTGAGTGGGCGAGCAAATATATAGACCGCTTATAGGAGGTCGACCCAAACACAATTGCAAGTATAAGCCCTCGAGTAGGCGAGAAAATATAGAGACCGCTTATGGGGGTCAACCTAAACACAATTGCAAGTATAAGCCCTTGAGTGGGCGAACAAATATAGAGACCGCTTATGGGGGGTCGACCCAATATCAGAGTGTGGACCTTGTAGCCATTTGATAAGATTTCCTTCGTTGGTAGTTGAACGTGATGATTCTTTGAATGTGATGACTTTCTTGATCATTGAACATGATGGTCTTCGTGACCGCTTGTAGTAGTCTTCTGATATGATAGCCCTCTCGGCTATTGGTGACAATCTATGACTTTGGGTAAGTCTTGAGCATCTTTTGACTTTGGATAGAGGCAGCTTACAGATGTCCTTCGAATTGCCAGTTTTTTGGGTAATCCTGCACTTTTATCCGATCTTGGATGTAATGCGACTTACAGATTTCCCTTGAATTGCTAGTCTTTGGGTAGTTGAATTACCCTTGACCTGCCAAATCTTGGGTGATCTTGCACACTATCCTGTTTCAGATATCGTTCTGTCTTATAGATAACTATTAGTCTGTCAAGTTTTGGGAAATATTGCACACAATCCGATTTCAGACATCGTTGTGGCTTACAGACAACCTTTGGCCTTCAGCTTTGGGAGATCCAGTTCATCATCCGATTTGGATGGCGCTTGCATATATCCTTCAGACTATATGCTGATGGAAAGCATTATTTGATCATCAAGGTGACAAGGCCTTTGTCACACGATCAAATATAGTTGCGCCTCCCAGCGATCGACGCTTCCGAATAAGAGTGCATAAATATCCTCAATGTCAGACTCCATCGTCTTACGCGATATTGGACATGAATATGCTGGATGCCAAACTTGGCATAATAAATAGGAAGCAAATACATCCTTAACGTCAGACTCCTCCATCTCATGCAATATCAGATATAAATATGCTGAATGCTAGACTCGGCATAATAATGATAATGAAGCAAATATACCCTCAACGTCAGACTCCTCCATCTCACGCGATATCAGATATAAATATGTTGAATGCCGGACTTGGCATATTAATAAGGAAGCAAATACATTCTCAATGTCAGACTCTTCTGTCTCACGCAATATCAGATATAAATATGTTGAATGCCAGACTCGGCAAAATAATGATAATGAAGCAAATATACCCTCAACATCAGACTCCTCCGGCTTACGCAATATCGCATATAAATATGCAAGATTTGACATAATAAAGGATGCATAAATATTTGTGGCATAAATATGAAAATGAAAATATCCTCAATGTTAGACTCCTCTGTCTTACGTGATGTTGGATACAAATATGCTCTTGAGTCGATCCCACGTAGCCAGTGCAACTTAAGGATGCCTCTGAATGTCATCCTTTTTTAAATCAGCCAGTAGAGGACATAATATCCGCAACAAATGTATCTGCGGTTTTAATGATGATGATGGTCCTCTTGACATGGTCCTCTCGACATGGTCCTCTTGACATGCAAATATGGCATGGCCCTCTTGGCATGGTCCTCTTGACATGCAAATATGACATGGCTCTCTTTGCACAGTCCTCTTGACATACAAATATGACATGAACCTCTTGGCATTGTCCTCTTGATATGCAAATATGACATGGCCTTCTTGGCATGGTCCTCTTGACATACAAATATGATAATGATGTAGATGCTCATGTAATGGCATGCCTAGCAGTTGCAGAAAACATCACCTTTGGTTTTTATGTTGTCCTGTTGACTCTTTTGTGTGTACCTACGCTCAAGGCAAACAGTTAGTATACACAGCATCGCTTTTACTAGCGACCACAGTCACAATTTGAAAAAAATCGAAGACAACATTCGTGAAGCTAATTAGAACAACTTTTGTTTCAAATGTGAATGAAGTGGTCGTGCCCATTTTTGGGGATAGCCACAAGTACCATTTGCGAACATCATCTATTCGTGGTGATGGCTTGCTAGGGATTGACGGAGAACGTCATCGATCTCTCCTTTGATGTCCTAATTTTGAAGTTGACCCAAAATATCCTGATCTTCTTGGGGTCTTGAGGACGTTGTCAATCTCTCTTTATCTAGTAGTTCCTGTGAACTACAAGAGAGTTTGTCCATTCCAGGAGTTTTTTGCCTCTTTCGGCTTTTTTCACCATTTTGGCTTTTATCGCTGAATTTAGGGCATCTGGCCTTGTTGCGTTTCTTTTAATGCGTTGGATAACGAGGGGCTTTCACTAATTTCTAACATACTTTTTAGGACAACCTGCATCCACAGAAAAATTGTTAGTTTTTTGTGAAACTGGTCTGCATTCACCTCCTTCAATCTTCTGCTCCTTGCTTTGTCTTTTCTGGGTGCTTCCCACTCTCGGGTACTCGTCGTCCTTGATTCCTCAGGGCACAGTAGACATAAGACAAAGTTAATTATAAAAGGAGTAAAATCAACATGTTTCTAATGATTTTTCAAACAAGTTCTTCGAAAAACAAAGAATTTTGAAAAAGGATAGTTTGGAAAAGTCTGTGCCCGTCATCTCATGTACTAGATTAACGACTGTCCTTTATTCGAGGTTTTGACATTTTTGACATACTGCTAGCAGACTTTGGGGATACTTTATCGTCCTAGCTGGGGAGTTTGGAAATATTTTTCCGAGAAATCTGTCACAGCTGGGGATCCACCTATCTCAAACTTTGTTACAACTGGGGATTTTTGAAGTAGCTTCTGATCATCTTGGTGTTGGTGAATTTTTGGAGTTTAATTTTGAACTCTGGATGAAGCTTGGTGGAAATTTTGAGGTCTTCCTCAAAATTTCTGCCCCAGTTAAAGGTTGTGTGATGAATCTTACTCTATTGGCAAGAGGCATGACACTCTGTGGGGATTATGAGACTCTCTCGTGATTTGTTTCACTTGCTCTTCGGCCCATTCTGTATTCCGATTTGCTTGGAGGACAATCTTCTTCTTCTGAATTTTTGAGATTCCTTTCTCAAAAATTTTGCCCCAGTTCCCATTTCCTAGGTGATATGACCAAGCCATTGTGGTGCCTACGTATCCCGTTGAGGCAGGAATCAGGTCAAACGTAGTTCCCACACTCGAAGTGGGAGAATTTTGGAAATAAATAAAGGGGTGACCGAAGCCGACAAAGGCCGCCTACGTATCTCATTCTTGAGAATTCAGGTCGAATGTAGTTCAAGATAGGAAGGGGAAAGATAGATTTTTCTAAGGGGTTGATCAAAGCCAATACAAGCTTCCTACGAATCTCATTCTTGAAAATTCAGGTCAGATGTAGTTCGTACATAGATTATAAGGAATTTTGAGCTATTACAAAGCATAAAAGCGACTACAATCAAGAAATGCGATTACATGGAAAGAAATAGAAGGGAAAGGAACCGTCTTCAGGCGTATTATCCCTTCGTAGCATCAGAGTTGCTATAGGCTTGGGCCATACTTTGATCATTCATCTAGAACAAAATCAAAGCTCCTCCAGATAGAACTTTTTGGAAGATGTACAGTCATTGCCAATTTATCACAGACTTTTATTTGTCTCGTGGGAGGGAAGGATTAACTGTCCATTCTCGGGTTTGAATTGAGGATTGACCAATAAATTTTGGGGAATGATGTTTGTGCTCATTCTTGTGTTATTATTGTAGGACCAGTCAAAGATGTCGGTATATGGCTTGAGCAGACTAATAAGTTCTTTCTTTTGGGCTTTTGACAGATGAACATTGACGTTGATTTTTTTAACTTATTATTACTAAAACCAAAACAAAATGGGTTAGATAATAACAAGTAAACATAAACAATTTTGAACGGTTTTTCAAAATAAGGAGGCTTTCATTGAAACTCGAAAATGCTTACGAACTATGGCTACAACCCACATGAGTGTAGGTTCATGCCTTTTGGAAAGCAGTAAATAGTACGAGGAACATTAAATCATAGAGGGTGGGTCGCGGAGCCTCATCTGAACCATCACTGATTTTTCATAAATAAAGTCTTTGTCTACCCAGCCGAGCGGAGAGTAACGAGGGGAGTTACATCCCAATTCTACAGCTTTTCACAAGGCTTGGCATCCCTAATCACGGATGCTTTGGATATTTCATCAGTTGTAGCATCGCATTTCTCAAACAGTCTTACGATCCCATCCTCTAACCCATCACTTGGAGGACTAATACGCATCGGGAATGACTGATATAAGTGAGTGAGTGTCTTAGGCGGTCCCGATTGCTTCTTATCTTTGACGCTTTCTTTGTCCTTTCAGGCCACATACCCTAGTCTATGCCTGGTCAACTGTCCAGGGATGGTCAAAGGCTCAATCATGCCATCAGAATTCTTTCCCAACCTGTAGCTTGGTTCATATCCACTTTTTAGCATCATAGCCACAAGCATTTTCTAGATGGGTGGCATGGGAATTTGAGGAGCAAGATCCTTTCCAGTGGCATTGATTATCTCTATGGTGTAGAAATTGCTTCCCTTCGAGACCTCTTCAATCACAGGGACACGTCTATTAAGGCGGCTCAGGTGACTCCCTTCACTGTGAATCACTATCTCATGCTCCTCCTAAATGAACTTTACCATTTGACACAAAGTTGATGGCACAGCTCCAGCTCCATGGATCCATGGTCTTCCCAGAAGCAAGTTATAACTAGTGGTGATATCCATGACTTTAAATTCTGTATGGAACTCATCGGGTCCCATTTAGATGTACAGACTAACTTCTCCGATAATGTCCCTTTTACCTCTGTCAAAAGCTCTCACGTTGACTCTGCTATGAAGAATCTTTCCCAGATCATACTCCAACTGGGTGAGTGTGGACAATGGACGTATGTTCAATCCCGATCCATCATAATTCAATACTTTATTCAAAATCTTCTCTTCTCTTGATATTGATATGCAAGGCTTTGTTGTGCATTAACCCTTCAAAGGGTAGTTCAGCAATACTCAAAGTAGCTATAGCTTTTTCTGGCATTTCCTGCTTTTTAGGGCTAACCAGCACTATTGACTTGCTCACAACCCATTCTTCATTGACCTCTATCATGTTAATAGTGGCTTCTCTGTGATTCGGGAGCGGATTGTTATTAACATTGGCCGGTGATGTTTGTAGTGTAATCACTCTTGGATCAATCAAATCTTGAATTTTGTGCCTCAGGTCAATGAAATCTTCGGTATCATGTCCGACTCCTCTGGAATGATAAGCACAATATCGGTCAGCCCTAAAAAAGTGAGAGTCAGGATTTGCAGTTTTAGGTTGTATGGGATGAATGAATCCAGCAGCCTTCATCTCTCATATAACTGAGTTCTGGTTTCAGCTAACTGGGTGAAAGTCAGAAGAACTTTCTTCTCCAGATTTGGATGAGGGAGATTTGCATTGGAGGGAGGATGAACCTGGCGATTATTCTGGTTTTCGGAAGCCTTTTGTTATACCTAAAAGTTCTGGGGAGGAGCTTGGTAAGTGGGTTGCACATTTGGCTGTCGAGCTTGGTATATGGGCTGAGTATAGTAAATTGGTTGAGGATTTTGTGGAGCTGGGGGAGGGGTCATTGGAACAAGTGACTTTTTGTAGTTAGCTCCGAAGGGCTTTTTCGGGTTTGTGCTAGGACTGGAGGATACTGAAGATACTTTTTCCCTCTTTTTCTTGGGAAATCCTGCTAACCCTGAGGATGCCGAGGCCTTGATAATCTTGCCGCTACGAAGACCTTCTTCACTAATTTCACCAATCTTAACTAGATCAGCGAATTTTGCTTTAACTGTTGATATTATTTTATCATAGAACTCTGACTCTTGAGAGCGCATAATCACTGCGCTTATTTCCTCTTCGGTCATGGGAGGCCAAACTCTCGCTACCTCCTTTCTCCATTGATAGGCGTAATCTTGGAAGTCCTCATTTGATTTCTGTCTGATACAACCTAGAGAGTATCGATCTGGGATAACTTCCACATTGTATGCAAACCTTTGAGTAAAGTCTCGGGCCAGATCACTCCATCTGTACCACTTCTTTAGTTCTTGAGAGGTGAACCATTCTAAAGCCTCTCTGCTCAGACTTTGGCAGAATAGTCTCATTAGCAGAGCGTCGTTCTTCTGGGCACCGACCATTTGGTCACAGTAGCTTCTCAAATGGGCCTCGGGATTCCCAACACCATTGAAGGTCTCAAACTTGGGAATCTTGAATCCGTCTGGAAGGTCCATTTCGGATGGATACAGAGATCATCGTAGTCATAGCCCTTTTCATAGGACGAGCCTCGAAACTCCTTGATCCTAGCTATCTTTTCTTTCATTTGTGCCATGTCGTACTCATGCTTCTTCTATGTGTCCCTCAACTCTTTCTCTTTCTCCTTGTAGTGGTCAAGCTCGGGTCTTTCTAGGAGGGCAGTGTTTGGTTCTACCATAGCATGAAAAGCAGGAGGTGGCGGGTTTTGGACAGGTGGAGGCTGGACATGTGGAATGGCATTTTGGATATGTGGGGGTATAGTTGTGTGGGTTAGTTACATTGGGATGGTTATTATGGGAGTTGCAGGTATTTAGTGGTGTATTCTGGTAATTTGGAGTGAGTTTTGTGGAATGTAGGCACTTGGTTTGTTATTCTTGTTAGTATGCTGGACAGGAGGAGTATGGATTTGATACGAGGATCTAATATGAGGAGGGTTATTGGAGAGATGTTCTTTGGAAGGTCTAGGTGAGGAGGCAGGAGGGATATCCCTTGGACGGTTTTTAGTCAATGGAGAGTTGAGTGGAGGAATCTTGAAAGGGGGCTGTGAGTTACCCAGAGCTGGAGTGTTGGCAGCGATAGCCAAGCTAGCCATATCTTTGGCTTTCTGTACTTCTTCATGCATCTTTTCCAATTTTCTTGCAAGCTCTGCAATCATTTCGTTTTGTTCAGCGATAACATTGTCTCTCACAGCCAAAGCGTTCTCTTCTTCACTATCAGTCATTTTCCCTTTAGCAAGGCGAAGGTTAGAGGGTGAATCTAGGTGTGCCTTTAAGCAGGTGAAGTAAGGATGTTCGGCTAGTTTTGTCAACACAGATCAGTTTTTATTACATGTTGAAGCAAAAATAACTCAAAGGCTGATATGTTAGATCCCGTTAGTGATAAATAATCCAAGATATTTGACTGGAAGTAAACACATAAGAATTGTATTAAACACATAAAGTTGCTTTCGTCAAGGAGAATTGATCCACGAGTAGTTTTGACTCAAAGTCTTAACGGACAGGATTTTTCCCATAAATTTTGGATAAGTAGATTTTATTAGGAAGATTGACTTGTTGATCTTGTAGCATCTTTGATACTCATCTTGTGTCTTCTGAATTTCCGTAAAAGTGGGGAAATGAAAATTTCTTAAGGATATGGGTCGGGCCTTGAAAGAATGTAGTTCGGATAGGGCAAGTTTGCTTTCCAAACAAGACTTAAAAGGGTTTTAAGAAGTCTTTGGATTTTTTCTGGGGAAATTTGAAGAACTTCGAGAGTGATTTTGGTCGGACTTTGCACGGTGGGCTTTTATCCTGCCTATGGGTTCTAAGATGTTCAAATAAGCGTAGATCAATTCACCTTTGATTTGAGCAACGCACATAAGCACGTAAGACAGTTATATCACATAACAGTTCATAGCGCGTCTTATACGGATATGTGACCTTTTATGCCAAAGGTAGGCCTAACAAATTGAAGGATGTGTGTCATTTGTAAGACGTTCCATTGCCCCAAAACATATATTATATAGAAATTGATAAATCGAATGGGAATACAGAATAAGGGAAAAGGTATGTACATTGAATATCAGTCTCACGCAGGGGTACAATCCTAGACTAGGCCTTTGTGGATTCTTCATTCTCGATCTTCTTGAAATTTCCGAATGACTTTCGAATGGATATCTTCTTTTGATTGCAATGAGAGAAAGTACCTAAATATTCCCCACCCCGAGGGACAATGGTTTGTTCAATCTAATATCACATCCTTTAATTAAACATATAAGGGATGACCATCTGTAATTGACTCGTGGTCAATAGACGCAAGGTGGCCTTTCTAATAGGACCAATACCCCTTATATATTGGGTCGTCCTAGGCCAATGCCTAAAAATAGGGTTTTGGTTTAGTTCTACGCTAGGTGTCTAGAGTGGGTTTGTTTTGAAATAGATCGGGTCCCAAGTGGACAACTTGGGTTGAAAATACGATAGCCATTGGACGCATGACGTACCCGTAAACTATCGTATTTTCGAGAAAGTATTATTTATAGCGAGAGTGCATGGGATCGTGAGCCCCCCTAAAATATAAATAAAATTGCATGCCATGTGAAATGAAATGACAATATATTTTGCGATAAATAAACACATAAGCAAACATCAATCAAAATTTACTAACTATTACAATATTTCGAATAGTTAGTCACATCAAGTTAGTCAAAAATAGTTCAAATTTTTTGTTAGAACCTAATAAATCCCCAGCAGAGTTGTCATTTCTGTTTTATCCCTTTTCAAAAAATTTATGAAATAAAAGGAAATAAAATAGTTTTTGACTTTTAAATCATTTCAAAACCTACAAGGAGTTCTAAAACAATTTTAAAACAGAACAGAGTCGCCACTTAATTTTTATAAAGAAATTAAGAAAACTTTAAAAAAATTTCAAAGACTTAAAAAACAGAAATAAATCTTTAAAATTAGAGAAAATGGGTAAGGGTTCAATTAACGTCTTAAGAAGAGTTTTAAGGCACTTAAGAACGTCCGTTAAAAACGGTTGACCAAACAATTGACTAACTTAAATAAAGATGACTAATTTTTTGCAGGAGTTTATTTTATGAAAGATAGCACGAATATTAAAGACTTGAAAAATATAGCAATTCTAAATAAATAAATAACTTATTTTAGCTAACTAAAGGGAAATTCACTTCAAAGAAAATGTAATAAGATTTTTTTAAAAGGGAGACTTGAATAAATCCTTTAAAATTAATATTATGAAAAATGACTAAAATTTCAAGTAACTCATGAAAAAGGAGGTCATTTGGAAGAATATAATTTTACTATTTCAAAATAGGAAATGATTTGAAGATTTTCCCTTATAGAAAATATTAACTTAAATTAGTAAGAAAGTAAGAAAATTATTTCAACTAATCATACGAAAAGTTTAAAGTTTTTGAAACGGAACCGAATTGAAATCTCTTTGAACTTAAAAAGGATGAATTAACACCTGAATGAGGAAAACAAAGCCATTTTCCTACGAAAATTCTTTAAGGCAATTGTCACAAAGTTCATTTTTAATCCATTTTGACGAGTACAAACTAAACAAGAAAATTCGAACAAGTAAGAGAACAACATAAGGATAAAGATTAAAAATGTCAATACTTTAAGGGATTTATTTAGACTAAGTTAGTGTAAATATAAATTAAGAACATATAAATTACAAATACAAAGAAGAAAGTAAAGAAATGGGCTTCCTGGCCCATTTTTGAAGTTGGCCGAACCGGGGTTCTTGAAGTTGTGGACTTTGAGTCCATTTTGGCAACTGTATATCAGCTGTATATCACTGTATTTCAGCTGCCAGTTCTTGTATA
This sequence comes from Jaltomata sinuosa, assembly GCA_003996215.1. Lineage (NCBI taxonomy): Eukaryota > Viridiplantae > Streptophyta > Magnoliopsida > Solanales > Solanaceae > Jaltomata > Jaltomata sinuosa. Next base: position 93,695 of record QJPP01005005.1, read on the forward strand.
TCAGCTTCCATTTTTACGTCTTCCTTTCTTGAACCTGTATACTAGTTTCCAAGGCTTATATACTGTTGTATATCACCAATATTCGGAGGTATATCAATGTATACCAGTTGACTCTAGGGAAGAAGATGCAAGACAAGTGTCCCAAAAGACTCGGATGAAGGGTTTTCATGTATAAGAAAAAGTGAAGGAGAAGGATTAGTAAAGGATAATAAATGCTTAATAAGAGACTAACAAAATCAAAGGTTAATCAACTCGATTTTGAACCAATCAAGCATACACATTATTAGCATAATTTAGGACTAAACATTCCAGGAGATAGGGAAAGGATATATAAGACATGCCTTTAACATTTCAAAACGATGAGTTTGAATTTTCATCTTTGATAATCTGGTGTCGTTGATCATAAGATTGAAAATTTACACACAACAACTCACAAAAGCTTCAATTAGGATTCTTTAGAATAAACAGGTTGCCATTGCAATTAAACGCAGAGAGCTTTTTTACCTATCTTTAGAACCAAATCAAACTTTGATTTGAAATATTCACATGAAAGCAGGTGCTCAATTTCGTGAAAAAAGGACATTTGAACTCACAAGTATTTCAAATCAAATAAGCAAAGATAAAGAAACGGGTGGCATGGAAATTTTTAAAATACCAATTATGGTCACATATTTAAACTTTCAACAGGAAACCTAACGGGAAACAACATCTCTAGGAGGAGTTCAAAACAATAGAACCCAAACACATAATTTCAGAGAGAACAAAGGGGTTTCGAGAAGAGCAAACAAGAGAGAGAAGCTTGAACTTTTGAGTTTATCTTAGAATATCTTAACTATCTAACAAATAATCTTTACAACAAGACTATCTAGTTATGATCTCTCTCAAGAAAAGATCTTGGACCTGGAGACTTGTTTTAATACAAACTACAGCATTTTCATCAGTACATCGATTAACTCGGGTCATGGACCTCCATAGAAGGAATAGTCAAGCTCGAGGTTAAGTTGGAAATCAGGAAGTCATTTTAGTGAATTCTCAATAGTTAACTCCTTAAACAAGCTCCACACAGTCCTAGAGATTGAACCAATTAATCAAGAAACACATAATATCTGATTTTGATAGATACAGTGACAATGGATTGATCTCAAATGGCAGACTTTAAATTATCGGAAAAGCTGATTAACAACATCCAATATACTAAGAAATCAGGACCTTACCCGTATCTTGAAGGTTGTTTTCAAGGATAACTAACAAGTTATCTTGAAAGAACTTTAGTTCTTAAAGTTTCACATGGCATGGTAAACCATGGAAATTCTTGAACACTGGCTTGAAACAATGTCATACATCATTTGGATAACGGTCTAAACCCTTAAACCTTACAAACAACAACCGAGATACACTAAAACAAACAAGCAGATTGCAATAAACTGAAGGAGAATACCAGAAAATTGGCGTACTACAAAACAATTAGGTTGTCTAACACAATTAACAAAGTCATTCTAGTATTCCTCTTGCATCACACATATCAATTGCATACCGCTGAACAACTAAACGAGAGGAAAAATAGGTAGTATCGGGTCTTTAGGAACATCTAGGAGAAGCCAAACCGTTCCCCAATAGCTCAACCCGTTATTTCCTTAATCACACAAAACCTAACAACAGCCAGCCAATTCACAAAGGGAACATCAACACAACCAAACGAACTACAACAAACCAACACACAAGTAAGATTGAGAAATAGCAAAGTAAGAAGCGATTTTACCTTTTTTTGGGCAGCAAAGCTGAGACGACGAGTCAAGATGTTTTATCGACTTTCTGGTGAACTAGTATTCTTCTCATTTTAAGTAGAGAAAACCAAGAAATCAGACAACCTTAATGAACTAACACGATTTTTCTTATGCTCTTCGTTTGATTTTCCAGGTTTCCCCAAGCGCCAGAGGAAAAGACTCTCCAAGGCCTTTCTACCCAAAAAATAAACCCCCCTTAATCAGTAAGCAAAAGGGGGTTTATATGGGAGAGGATATAGGGGTTTCCAACGAGTGGAATTGGGAGAAAATGAGTGGGAATTTCTGATAAGGTTTGAGGGTTTTTGAAATTCAAATTGCAAAATCCTCTGATGAAAATACGTATGTACTCGGAGGGTACAAACTTTGATCATACACCACTGATTAAGAGGGAAATTCATCGCGTTTCTAGGGAAGGGGAACATTGAGGTGCTATCTGTGATGGTTCTAGATTCTTGTAGAATCTTCCATAAAGACACCTTCGTACAAACAAATGAAAACAAAGAGAATTTTATGGAGGGGTAATGTTTTCTGGAGAATTTTGGAGTCGTTTGGAGGGGTTATGGTCGTCGTTTGAAGCTGTGTTGGACGAAGCTCTTACTAGGTTCGTGTTGTTATCTTCGTATATTGAGAAAAGATGAAGAGAGAGAGTGATAAGGGTCGTTTGGTGTATTGTGAGGAAAAAATAATAAAGGAGAAATAAGGGGTGTTAAGTGGTGGACTGGACCGGGTCGGATTGGAAATTGAGTTGGGAAATGTTGGGCTGGGAGTAATTGGGTTTCATGGGATCTGAAAATGGAGAAATGAAATGGGTTTAAGAGATGGCAACTTTGTTTTGCAAATGTGGCCACATTGAATTTAACAAATAGCCAAATAGGATTTAGGATATTGCCAAATTAGATTAAAGAATTTAGCCCGGAATTGAAATAAGATGAATTGAATCATTAATTAATGAAATGAGATCTTATATTTAACAATTAAGAATAATTATAT